>OU015500.1:103013567-103156067 GCA_907164885.2 Dolomedes plantarius
CATTTCATTATTAATCATACCTTATGCAAATATCATTTTTAATCAATACTGGTATTTGATATATATCTATTAATTATCAATCATAAATTAAACTGACCACCTATCACTAAATCGGGCATTACACTAGCTGGGCATTGGCAGAAAACCAAACATAAAACTCTCTCCCTAACTTGGATGACTTCGCCTGCATAACAATGGGGATCGTCTCCTTCCAATAATAGGGGTTCTCTGTTGGGGACTCAACAGTTAGATTTGCACCCCGTTCTGATTGGTTGGCCTGACTCGCCGGACATCTCTTGCTTCCTGTATCGGGAAGCTTACGGTGCGGGAGCGACTGAAGCTCTAGGACTTGTTCCGTCGGCACGAAATCGTTGAGGATGGATGCTGATAATTCTTCGCTGGAGGTGAGGGTCATTGCTGCTTCGTTGGACTAGGCTGGTCGGCTAGTTCTACTGTTATTCACCCTTTCCTCATCTGATCATCTCCGGCCTTGGAGATGCGGTGGCCTCCGACTGCTCTTTGTCGTCCGTCCAGATCTGCTGGCGAACAATTGGATGCGGTACTGGGACCTAATCAGGGTTTCATGGGGCTAATGTTTACGAGATTTTAATCATCTGCCTGGATCCGTCCCCAGGGCTTCTTAACATCATAAGCTACCTATCATAACGTCAGCTTTCAATCTCAGCTTTCGACTATCTCCGTCTCTTCGACATAACTGCTTCTATTCTCTCTGTATTCTAACTCTGGAGCTTACATATCTGCCAGGGTAAATCAAATGCGTCCCTTTTAGCCTCTGATTCGGTCTACGTCTTTTTGACTTCTCAGCCCAATCTGATCTCTGAACTTTTTTCTCTTACTTCATTAAGACCTTCTCGCTCTTGTCTATCATTGGTAACCCAATGATCTAAGGTGCCAATTAGACAGAATGTGGCACGATCTCCCGCAGGAAGACATCAGCCACCTCTATCAATCAATGCCAAGCCGAATAACTGATTGCATAAGGGCAAGAGGTGGACCAACGCGTTATTGTCTTTTTCACTTTGTGAAGCTCTTTCTCTTGAATAAATCATCCAATTTTTCTCAAATTGTAATCATGTGCTTTTCTGTACATGTACATCACATCTACCGATTTTCGCCCCATTTCGATAACTCCTTCTTGGTGCGTCATTTTTTCCGTCTAAGAGTGTACTAACAAAATCCCCTGCTTTAGGATTATCTGAGAAGTTTGGACCAAGAAAGTGTAAAGGAATTCAGTTTAATACGAAAGCCATCAGTAATAGCTAAGAATCTAAGGAAATGAAATAAATGTAGTGTAATTTGGTGGAAGTTGCTATAAAAGAATCCAGATACACGCAAATAACGTTGAAAAGAAGACAAACATTCCGAATACCCATATTGCCTCAAATTTCACCTCTGACAAGGTTCTGTTTTCATCAGAATTTTCATCCCCGACTAGTTGTTTACCCAGCGTTGCTCGGGTATTTGGGAGATCTCAGTTTATCTCGTTTCTCTTGGATCCTTTATTTTTCACCCTCCACTCGTTTGCTGATGGGGTTGAACTTGGAATTAAACGCCATCGGGAGTGTCACCATTCATCTCAGCGACCCCGAAAACTATGGATTCGACACTAATCTCTGTAATTTTGGACATTTTATGTTCCCCTTCTCACCCCCCACGACGATTGAGGCTGAACTTGCACTTAGGCTGCATCGGGAGTATCACTATTCATCTCAGCGACCCCAAAAACTGTGCATTTGTCACTAATATCAGTCATTTTCGATTATTTTTACATGTCATCACCCTTCCTACTCCTAACCCTCGGGGTGCTAGGAGTATTTTACCCCCACAGTATTTTTTTCTAGATTATAAGTAATATGTATACCAAGTTTGGTTGAAACTTGTCCCCGGTGTTCCAGTGTCATGCTGGAACATATATATATATATCTAGAGAGAGATATATATGTAAGAATAAAAGATTTTCCATCATTCTACAAGATTGCCCATCAGCCAACCAGAGAGTACCCCTTGAAGTTCCTCTTTAAAAAATACATTAACGATAAACTGCTGGACATTGAGTTTCTAGTACAGTATCGTTAACATTACAATATAGTTATAAAAATTGGTACAGCTTCCTTTTTTATAATCGTTAAATATCAACGCAGACACTAAAGTTGATCACTATAATGTCTTTTTTGGCCTTAAGGCCGCCGTGTACTAACCCTATTGGAATTGCTCAACTCAGTATTGATCTATCGAGATAATTTGTCCACGCATTCCCGACTTGGATTGAAGTATTTGTTTTAAAATATTGTACTCCGTAATAGGGGAAGGAATTTTACACCTTGGGTCATATTTCATTAAAAAAATACAAATATTTTTAAATTGAAATTATTTGGGGAGGGGGAATCTGGTATAGTGTGTTTAAACGCTCATATTTTCCTTTGGTGGGCGAAATTTATAAAATGAATCCTGCTGCAAGGTGTTGAAAAGTTCAGGCTATTTGAAAATACCATTTTTATTGGATTACAAGCATTTATGGAGCCGTAAATAGTAGACTTATTTTCTCCTTACGTTAACACTGAGGTGAGCTAATCCAATAGGGTTAGAACACGGCAGCCCTAAGACAAGTACAGGGCATGATATCTGTTTGTCCCGCGAAACAATGATGGAAAATGGCGTAATCTCCAAAGAACGGAGTTAACTTTGCCCCATTGACCAAAGTTGACAAAATCATTTTTGATTAAAAGTAAAGCGAATGTTGGAAAATGCAGAAAGTTTCAGTTACTTTCCTTTAAACAATCCCCCCTGGAGCAGTTCTAATTGCGACACAGGCAGATTTTGCATTACCTTAAAAATCGAAAGCCTGATATTAAAAACACGGTTTTTTTCTTGCAGAAATTTGAAGCAAAAGCCCTTCAAAATGACATTCTTTTTCAGCGTGCATGCGAAAATTTTCTCAGCTTTCACATAACAACCAAGAATAAAAGCAAAATTCAGCAATTAGAAGTTTCAACCCCCTCTGTTTTATTACCATCGCTATAAAAGACTGCTATGTCGCAATTGCAATGAATAGATAAATTTTTTGATAACATCATAAATATTCTAATAAGTAGCGAATGAAACTCATTGCGAAACCTAATAAATCTTGCAAGAAACACTGATGGTTTTTTAATTAGTTCAATTTTATTTTCTGCATGTTTGGAATAACAGTGAAAAAAATTACCCGATCTCTTTTTTTAAAATAAATTTTAGCTATTTCCTTTAGCCATTAACAAAAACGTGCACTTCATTTGAATCGAAACAAATTATAGTATTTAAATTAAAGCTGAAGTCTAAGTTCCGCCTGAATATTCTGTCTGCATTTTCCTCCGTAAAGCGAATAATTTATAAGCAAATCTGATTCTCCCTTAAACATAAGCTTAACAAACACACATAACTACTAGTTTAATGAGTTCCACTGTCAAGCGACTTTAAACTAGAATTTAAAATTACAAAAAGAGTTCAAAGGCATTCTAAATGAAGTAAGTTTTCTTCATCAACAAATGATCTGAGAGGTTCGTTTATTTCCTAGTTAAATTTTGCTAAAGAACCTGAGATGTGCGGAATGTTTAATGTACAAATGTTTTGCCGAATTCAGCAACTTTTATTTTTAGCGTTCTACCTTTATGCTGCAACACTGTAAGTCACTTCCTACAATTAATTGTATTTTACATCAGTGAGAAGGGAATTCAGTTTTTTTGTACGCCAGATTACTTTTTCGTGTGTCGCATTACCCGATTGTAGTAATCTGAATACACACATTTTGTAGTGAATATGAAAATAATGGAACTAAATTAAATTCTAGACCAGTGGTGACCGAAGTCTGTGTCGCTAAAAAAAACTGGCGGGGCCCCAGATAGTCTGAAGTAAATTTATATCAAATTGAGTTAATTTAAAAATTTGCTTTAACACTAGAAAGTCGGCTTCCGTCATTTTGACGGTTTCGAACATACTATTGAGCGCTATGTCTGTATTTATGTCCTCAGGCTTCTGAAATTTTATGACTTTTTCCAATTTTATTTCGAAATAAGCACACGTATTTACAAAATTATATTCTATAGTAAAGAAGAGAGAAAATGTGTTGTATATATACTAAGACTGAAACCCGTCAATTTGACGGCAATATAGAAAACACGCAGAAATCTTTAAAATAATACCGGAAAAATGTTAGTTGCTTTTCGTCTCTTCCCCCTTTTGTAAATAACAGAAATATTGGCTCTTCGGAAATATTGGTGTCGAAAAATAAGGACTGCACAAACTATTCATATATTTTTGCGAATAAGCCATACCAGGTTGTCAGCTCGGCATACCTGCATAAAAATATATCTAAATATATACTAATTGACTATATGTTGGTATAATATAGTTCAAAATTTAAAATATTTAACCTTTTTTAAAAAAAATTAAATATTTTGAATTTTAAATTTTCTTTTTAACCGTCAAAATGACGGTGTTCAGTCTTTTTAGTAAGAAAATAAATTCCCGTCTTTCTAGTGTTAAATTTTCTATAATCACATATTCTTAATATCTTTAATTTTGTATTTTCGTATGTTAAAAAATATGTTATGATATTGTTAAATAAAGTGTCAAACAGTCTTACCCCAAAAAAATCCTTCGGAAAAAGACTAGACTTACATTCATTGTTTTGCTTCTACCTATCTGTGGGAGATTAGGTTATCAAATCTGAATTTTAAAAATTGTTTGTCAAAATCTGCTTATGGGCGCTGTGGCCCAGTTGGCAAGGGCGGCGGGATAATGATTTGAAAGGTCACTGATTCGGAACCCGTCGCTGACAAATCCACTGCCATGTACACTGATGGTGGCTGGTGCACGTAAAATCTGTCGTGGCTGCAATGTCCTCCAAGTTCTAAAAAATTTTTTTGGATGTGCGGGATGAAGTGTTCTGGTCTCGTCACTTGATTCGGTTCAAAACTACGGGACTGGTCCTTTGGCCAACTCGGACTCCGACCCTTGTGGTGCCAGTCGAAACAGGAGCCTCACCTTCAACCCATAGCCTTCGGGACTTGATCTGATATTTCTGTCGGTCAAGTGGCATAAGCAACAACAACAAATTTGCTTATATATTTTCTTTTTTTGTTGTTAACATTTTCCTAATTTTTTAAATTTTGCTTGTGCAAAAGAACTTTTCTTTGGGTTTTAGCTTATCGGAAGTTGGCATTTGTAACGGAAAATTCAATTCCGTTGAAACTTAAAGTTAAAAAAGAATTTTATAGAGATTTATGAATACAAATTATCATATTATGAAACTGAAGTATTGACCATCAACATTCAAACACATTCATGCAAATATAAAATAGTAATTACACAAGCTAAACGCTTCACTAAGTCAGATACACTTTAGGTCATAAGCTAAAACACAATTATATGTCATGACAAAATTTTCTAAAACCTTCTAATTCAAAAGTTTTATATTAATTTATTATACCTTGTAGAGACTTTATTAAATGCTAAAGACAGATTTTAGAATTGAACAACCCTAACTGAATAAATTAAGTACAATTTTTGGAAAGACGTGGGTAGTAGAAGGGCAGCTATCGATTGATGAACAAGGCTGAAAGATTAACATCTTTTCATTATTGTCATTTTCATGTGTATTGTTAAAGCTCATTTATAACATCACCTCAAAACAATTTGTGACAGATATTTTGATAACTTTCTCATAAAAGTAAAAAAAAAGAAGGATCAAACTTTGAGATTTACAATACTACTATACAAAATTACTCCCGAAAAAAAATAAAAGACAAAAATAATACTAAAATCGTATCATCGATAAATAAAACCTATATGCTTGCCGATAAATCTCATTTACTCTGAATAGGAACTCAATTGCTGTCCATAAAGAACTGAAAAGAAACATTCTGCTGCAGATACCATCTTCCCATCCGGAGCGCCATTTTTTTTGAGTTCTTTTCAAATGCAAAATAAACCGACAAACAATTTGAATAGATTATTCATAAGAATGTCTCATAAAAATGACGTGATGAATCTAGAAAGAGCAACAATGCGGCATTTTCTGACAAATGCATTCATTCGCACATGCAAAGTTATTACTCCTCGAATATATGGCCGAAAATTTTTCCCAGCTCTGGCGAAGGAGCTCCGAATTGGCTGGGATATTTCGGATGAAGCTAGAAAAGTCAAGATTTGCAGCCGCAAAGAGATTTTCGTTCGAGAAAAAAGTTCGAAGGGAGAGGAAAAGATTTATTACGCGAATCGTAAAAATTCCTCATATGTATGTATGAGGAGCAATTTTTCAAAATTAATATTTTAGTTAGTCAGTAGTCGCCCCAGCTATGTTTGTCTTCATGGCTTTTTAATTGCGTACGGAAGAATATCGCTTATGCATTTCTTGGCGACATGCTTTTCACAGAAAGACGTAAATTTTTAAATTTTCCAAAAAGTATCAATTCAAAATAATGCATGTAACTTCATTCATACGTACAATATCTTATTTATATGTATTTTTACAAGTTGAGTGAAGAGAATAGATGATTTTTCCAGAGTCATTTTGCTTGAAGCAAATTATGTTTGCAGATGGATTATTTTTCAAGATTTATTATGAAACAAGGAGTGTTCGTCCGCAGAATCGAGAGAATTTGATGTGAAGAATCTTCGGTTTTTTGTTCCGAATTTCTGTCTGTATTCTTTCTTCTGGCTGTTGTTACTACTAAAACTGCATGCGTTTGCTTAATGCGTGTCGGTCACTTAGAATGTGAAGAGTACGAAAAATGCATTATCCGTTGTTCGAGTCATGAATGCGAACAGCACACAATATAATAGACGAGAAAAAATAATCCAAAAGCAGTAGTGAAGAGAAATAAGAAATTATTCAGTCTGTGCTACAACCAAGATTTAGCGACAGAATCAAATCTTTTAAGGTTGTATTATGGCTTTAAACATCAGAAAATTTGAGGAGGACGCAAAGGGTCCTCTTTGTAAGTATCTAACGGTATTTTAATGCCATCTGAAAAAAAAATCAGGTAGTCTCTTCAAACGAAACTACCGTGGTTTATTAACGTAGGATTACTTATTGTTGCTTACCTCTTTTGTATGTACACTGGTGTGCAAAACTTTAGCAACAATGTAAAAATTTAGCAGATAGCCATGAAATTGCAGAAAAAGAGGTCTGGAGATCAGTACAATGAACACGTAAGTCAGTAGAAACGTCATGCGTATGCAAATATCAGGAACGAAACGTCAGAGGCGACGTGAGCGTACGCAAAACGCGTGATGTCGGCGCGCGCAGCTCAACAGTAGAATAAAAGGAAGGACGGAGACGCAATTCAACATATTCGCTGCAAGTGCCAGTGAGTCAGTTCTTGAAATATGGCTAGAAAAAATCACCTGGACGACTTCACACGTGGAAGAATGATCGGAAAGCTGGAGGAGGGGCGTACTGTCACCAGTGTAGCTGAAGAGTTCGGAATCAACAAAAGTGTCGTTTCGCGCGCTTGGAAAGCGTTCCAAACCACAGGTACAGCTGTTAGAAAGGTTGGTGGTGGCCGCCTGAGGACGACAACTGCAGGAGACGACGGATATATCGTCCTGCAGGCGAAAAGAGGCCGACAGCAGTCAGCAAGCGCCATTGCTCAGCAACTCTGTACAGCAACGGGGCGACAAGTGTCGCGGTTTACTGTGGCCAGACGCCTTCACAAAGGGGGCCTATTCACCCGCCGTCCTGAACGCTGCCTCCCGTTGAAAGTTGGCCACCGACGCCACCGTTTACAGTGGTGCAGAGAGCGCAAAAACTGGACAACTGATCAGTGGAGTTGTGTCCTCTTTACGGATGAGAGTCGGTTCAGTACCAGAAGCGATTCTCAACGCGTTTTCATTTGGAGAGAGGTCGGGACCCGGTTTTATCCCAGTAACATGAAGGAAAGACACCGTAACGGTGATCCTGGAGTTCTTGTCTGGGAAGGCATTATGCTGAACGGGCGAATTGAGCTCCACGTTTTCGACAGAGGGTCTGTAACCGGGGATCGCTATTGTGAGGAGGTACTCCTTCCCCATGTGCGTCTGTTCCGAGGTGCCATTGACCCAGACTTCATTTTTATGGATGACAATGCACGGCCACATCGGACTCTTGCTGTTGAGGAGCTACTGGAAAGTGAAGATATCACTCGAATGGATTGGCCAGTGTACTCCCCAGATTTAAATCCCATCGAACATGTGTGGGATGCTTTGGGGAGACGGATTGAAGCACGCTTACATCCTCCGGAGAACACCCAACAACTCAAACAGATGCTGATTGAGGAATGGGCACTCCTACCGCAAGAAATGTTGCACCAGCTGGTTCTGAGTATGCGGAGACGGTGCTAAGCAACCATTGCAGTGAGGGGAGGGCATATCCCATATTAAGGAACATCTGCTTGTTGTTCTTCATCTTGGATAGACAATCATGAGTCACGATACTATGCGTTCAATAAAGCTTGTTTTTGTTTGATTCCATACCGTATGCATTGTATTCCTTTTTCAGCGCCGATGCTTTCGCCATCCTTTACGTACATAATACTCTCCCTCATTTCTGAATTTCATGTCTCTCAGATGTTTTCTCGTGGAGTTATGGCAAAAAACCCACCTGTTGCTTAAGTTTTGCACACCAGTGTATATATATATACATGTGTCTATCTATATATATATAACAGTTCCGTAACTGACTGACTGACATACAACGCACAGACCAAACTGCTAGACCTAGAAGGCTGCAATTTTGCATGGCGATTCTTCTTATAGTGTAGGGGTGCACTAAGAAAGATTTTTCAAAAATTCTTCTTAGATTTTTTTTAAATTTAATTTTTAAACTGTTTTTAAACTTTTTTTAAGTTTGCATTTAAAATAATACTTTGAGGGTTATGAAATTTATATCACGAGAAAGATCCTAAAAAATGCCTTTAAAATGAAATTTTTTCGAATCTTTACCTCCCTTTTCTGATTTTTGGTGAATTTTTGAAGATTAATTTTTAGAATTTAATTTAATAAATGCTGATCACGTGATTTCTTTTTCTGGTACTTTAAATAAATTTATCGTCATGTGCATAACAACTAAATAGACAAAAAAATTTTTTTTCTTGTCAATGCGGCAGACGATTGGACATTATCCAGAAAAATATTAAAATACAACCAGTTGGTACCCGTCAAAACATAACGGCTAGATAGTAAATAAATGCACTAATACACAAATTACACTCAACACATCATTGCCGAATTTTTAAAATCCTTATAATGCGCAGAAACAAATTAATGTGTTTAAGCGGTCTCGTGCTTAGTGAGTATCTAAAGCCAGATTTAAAAATGTCACTGAGCATGCGCAGAAAGCAATTTTTTTAACTGTAAATTATCGCTAATTAAGCAGAGCGATATAAACATTTTCCATGAGGTTCAATCTTATATTTCACAAACATAATTATCATAAAAATAAAAATGGCAGAGAGAGATCTAGAGAGATTCCTCGGAATAAACGTGTTTATCATTAAAACATGTCGTTGAGCATGCGAAGAAATAAATTTTTGATTGTAAATTATCACTAATTAATAGAAATTGCGGTTACATAAACCAAATTTGACAAATCTGCAGATTACAGTTTTTCGTTTAAGACCAAAATGAAGTAAATTGATGCAGTAGTTTTCTCTCACGGACTGCCCAAAAAGTGGGCTTAGGAACTTAAATAAACAGATAAAAGATATTATGTTCCTCAAATTGTACTACATTAAATGTACTATATTCTTTAGTATGTCCTATTACATTTAATTTGAATATTTTCTTCTACATTATTTTGTCTATAAAAATAACCCTTAAGATTTTTTTATATAAGCTTTTTCATGTAACACAGGCCAAAAAATAAATACAAAATATCCGTAGAATATTCTGCTTTAATAAGACCTTAAAGGAAGCAAAGCTGTTAAGAGAGATTATTTATTTATGTAAAAAATAAAATAAAAGAAACAATAATATGAGAAAAACAACTTGTTTGAAATATTCTTTCATAGTTTTTGAAAAAAAAATAATGAAAAAGATAACTTAAGAGAAAATGTTGCTGTTTGGACAGCATTATCCATTAAAATTTTCGTTTAAGGCTGGATAATTGAATGTTTATATGTTGAGACATCTAGGCTTTGTGCTAGCATGTATAAAAAAGGTCTCATGCAAATGTGTCATTTAAAAAGAGAATTTAAACAGCCATTCTTTACAAATCTTGATTTTCATAACAGATATCGCACAAGAAAGTTTCCCTAGAAATGTTTCATAGTCAGCGTTTTATGGAATACCTGAAACGATTTAATTGAATTTATTTAATCCACTGTCATAAATCCTGTTGGTTTTTCTTAAACTCTGAGTTGTGCCCGTTAATTTTTTTTTGTCGGTCAAACTTATAAAAGGTACAATTAAAAATTCTAGTCAACTGGAGAGGTAAATTTAAATATTATAGAAGATTAGAACACTCTAAATACAGTTAAAGTTCTTGAAGAAAATCAATAAGGATTTTAAAACGGTTCTAAATATTAATCTTCTTTACTACTGAATGTGCATTACTAAAACATATATTTTTTTCATGGAATCTACCATTTTTCTCTTACGGAACACTTGCGTTCCGTGGAGTACATTCAGAAAGTATTGCTGCAGAATAACAGTAGAATACCAGTGACTGTAAGAGAGGCTAAAAAAACCAAATAATGTGCAAGTAAGATGTATGTTACTTTAACGTCGTATTTCCGTCTCGAAAATGTGAATACTAATGAATTCATTATCTATTAGTTGTCACAATGTTTCTCAATAACGCATTGGGGATTATGAGGAACAGGATACGGTCAGATACGGTCGCCAGACTGTGGCGATATGATGCAAATGTGGCATAACAAAATGAAGAACCAAGTGGTTAAAATTAACAGTAAACTTTCTAGCAAACCCCAAAACGCACCAAACCTTTCGAGTAAAAATTTGCTTAACGACAGGACCTGATTTTCCATTAGGCCCGGTAGGCCCGAGCCTAGGGCCCCCCGAATGTTGGGGGCCCCCAAAATATTTATTTTAAAAGAAAAAAATTCCCAATTAAATTTTTTTTTATAAATTTTACCTTTTTTAGATAGCAATTTTTTTATATATCCTTTCAAATTTGATTGATTGGTTCATCTTATGTATAGTTATATGTATAGTCCATCATATGTATTTTATAGTGTACTAGCTGAAAACCCGCGCTTCGCTACGGAGTACATTCAAATTAAATACAACGGTCAACGTATGCAATTTATGCCAAAAAATAAATATATATATTTATAATAAATGCGAAGATCAATGTATACAATTGATGTAAAATATATATCTATCTATGTATATATATTTATAAAAAATCGTAAGGGATATGCATTTTTTTTGGATAATATCCAATCGTCTGCTGCATTAGAAAGAGAAAAAAATATTTTTTGTCTATTTAGTTGTTACGCACGTGACGATAAATTTATTGAAAGTACCAGAAAAAGAAATCACGTGATCAGCATTTAATAAATTAAATTCTAAAAATTAATCTTTAAAAATTCACGAAAAATCAGGAAATGGAGGTAAAAATTCGAAAAAAATTTCATTTTGAAGGATTTTTTATGATCTTTCTCGTGATATAAATTTTATAACCCTCAATGTATTATTTTAAATGCAAACGTAAAAAAAAGTTTAAAAAACAGCTTAAAAATTTAATTAAAAAAATCTAAGAAGAATTTTTGAAAAATCTTTCTCAATGCACACCTACACTATTAGAAGAATCGCCATGCAAAATTTCAGCCCTTTAGGTCCAGCGGTTTGGTCTGTGCGTTGTATGTCAGTCAGTCAGTCAGTCAGTGAATGAATGAGTGAGTTACGGAACTGTTTTATATATATAGATAGATATAGATTAAACGTTTGTCATTTGGAGAAACGTTTAATTGACAAAACGTTTACAATATAGACGTTTACAATATAAACGTTTACAATTGACAAACGTTTATAGATACACATTGGTATCTCAAAATTAGAGTAAGAGATGAAATAAAAATACAAAAATAAAAAAAGGATTTTAAGTAAAGAATGTTTTTTTAATTACTTTAAGCACCTAAAATAATATTCAAATTAATATTACGTTACTTAATAATTGTGTGCACGTCCGCCATCTTGGATTTTTTTGCGCCAACTTGGCGATTTCACCGTGTTTTGAGGAGTGGAAAAATTCTCTCCAATGTGTTTTAAGCGGTGTTTTCAAAACGCTGGACTTTGAATTTTTTTAGCTTTTTTAATAAAAACCACCTGTTTAAATTATGAAACTTAGAAAATTTTTTGAAAAATCATTTAAACGTTGGACTTAGATTTATGGTTGGGTTTTTGATAAAAACCACTTTTTTCTGAAAAAATCATTCTCAAATATTGGAAATTTTGGGTTTTTCTTTTAGCTTTTTTAATAAAAACGACCTTTTTAAATTGTGATCCATATGAAAAATTTGGTCAAATGAATTTTACTTACAGATAAAATTTCAATGCCATCTATTCAGTTTGCCGTAACTCTTTGACTAATAGCAATGAATCACCAAAATATTATGCCAATATATTGTTAATTAGAAAAAAAATACAGCATTTTCGTACCACCTAAATAACTTGCAATTTAAAAATTATCTAAAATTCAGCTTTGAAAAATGTAAAATAATTATGAACCCATAAATTTATGGTGAGTAACCAGATCCTCTTCTTTTTTTTTTTCTTTTTTTTCTTTTTTTTTTTAGGGCATTGTGGATATGAAATTTTACTTCAGATTTGACCTTAACCAAATATTTGGTGCATACAATAAAATCGGGACAAGGATTATTTGACCATTTATCCTGCTGTGTTGGAAATAAGAAAAAAAACCTTTTCCTAAACCAATAACTTAACCTTAACTAACTTTTTAACTTAGGTTCCTGGGGAGAGAGAAGTTGAACTTCAGTTATTTAAATTTATTTGTAATCCACTACAACTTGGAATTATAAAATATTTTAAAATATATTGTATTTAAAATGTATACTGTATTTTACATTTTACGAAAAAATGATGGCAGATAATTTTTACTTCAAATAAATGAAATGGTGTATCATTATAGTATACTAATTGACAATCGATAAACAAAATTAAAAGCAACTTAAATTTAATAAGTTAACAAAAACTGATAATGGATTCAAAAAGTTTCAACAAAAAGACTCTTAGTTTTAAAAATAATTTACTCTTTTGAGTCTAGTCAATTTGACTCAGATTTCCAGGTCAAGGCCAAGATCTGACCTAAAATTATTATACTGTAATTAAAAGATCACATCAGAAATAACTGTTTGATCTTAAAATTAGAGAATTTGACATTGGGTTATTTTTACCAGAACGCAATAATTATCGCCATGCGAAATGCGCCAAACCCTGGCGGAAAAATCCAAGATGGCGGCCGTGCACACAAATCTAGAGTATCCCACATAACTTTATTTCTGCTGATCAGATATACATAATATATAGCCTATGTCCATCTGGAATAATGTACCTTTCAAACAGTGAAAGAATTTTTCAAATAGGTGCAGTGGTTCCGGAGATTACTCTCCACGTACAAAATCTGCTCTCTCTTTATATATTAGTATAGATATAAGGGATTAATAAGTTTTTCTGGTTGTATTGTATTGGTGTTTTAATGATGAAGTTAAAATGGTGTATTGCAATTTGTTATTTGATAATGTTCTAGGCTTCTACGCTCCAAATAGTCAATTCTTGGTAAAATGGTACTTTCATAATGATTCATGATTATTTTTTGTGTGTGTCAATTTCGCAAATTTTACACCCACATCAGTGTTAGGGGGTCCCCATCTCGAGTTGTGCCTGTAGTCAAGAATTTTCTAAATCGGGCCGTGCTTAGCGGGAAACCATATCATGTTCATATTTACCAACGCATTTTGCATGTGTTCGAATGCCCTTCAGCTTTGGTAACGTTGAATTTTTAGAGTCGATATAGTAAAATGAATGAAAAAAAAATTAAATTGAATTTGGCGAAAGAAAAAAGTGGTCGATAAAAAAGTGTAACCTTCATTATCATTGATACAAATAAAACACGAGAGGTAAGCATAAAGACAAAAACGGGAACATTTCTTTCATCTAATACCATTTAGGAATGTACGTTTGATTTTAAAACTATTCTAGATATATGATACAAAATGACCTCAACTGAAAATTTTTGAAGTATGCAATTTTTTATCGCTTGAAAGATTCAGTTTCAGTTTGAATCTTAAATGGTTACAATTACAAGGAATGAATTTTATATATATACATATATATACATGAGTTTGCAGATAAAAGTGCATTACCTCGCTAGAGAATTACACAAAATTTGCCTCAATTTACCCTTAGAAAAAAATTTAAGATTATGTTTATGATTTAAAGATTATTGGTGGATATATTATAAACGGCATTTTCTCCGATTTAGTGTAAACGAAATTTGAAATAATCGATATAGATTACGTGCTATCTTTCACGCAACTGTTAAATTTACAAAATGGAGAGAATTATATCATCTGGAGAAATATTCAACTGTTTGTTATTTTGTATCTATTATATTCAAAATGCTCAAAAATATTCAGACTGTGAAAATAAGGGGCCGTAAAAATATCAGGAGAATCTGCGGAATTGATGGCGTAACATTTATAGACATAAAAGAAAATCACAAAACAATTAACATTCTTAGAAGTATATTTAACAATCTCATAGCAATTTAAGTACGGATTTAACGCAAAAAAATAGTTTGGCTGAAAAAGTTAAATTCTCTCTTCTAGAGAGTGCTTTACGACGTCGAAAGAATTTTATCCGATTTTTTCTTTTTTTGAGCTATCTATAGGAGTCAACTGAGATGAGTATAATGAGTGGTTATGCTTTTGGAGAATATTCCGCAATAACTAAAATTGTCAATCTTGCTCATTAAATGATTAGTATCAAGTTAAATTTGGCGTGTATTGCCAATATATAAATTTCTCAACATACTACCTGATTATTTGATAGATTAATATCATATTCTTGAATTGCTTTGTGTTTTTTTAAATAATCTAATCATCTGATTGAAATTGTAAATGGATAGATTTATTGAAAATACGAACACACATAAATACATTACAACACATATCACAATTATTGTCCTAACTACCTTATTTAAGTCTTCTAATTTTTTATAATAACTATAAGTCGACTTCATCAACTACATATAATTCACTTAGTCATCATTGAGGTATTATAAATATTTAATGGATGAGTTATAGATAGGCACACACAGTTTTACAGGATCAATGAATAACTGCCACACGTACCTTTACTGACGCTTCATTCGTAGATATGGGCACGCGTCAGGAATCATAATGAACTTCGCACGGTAATAGCATAGGTGGGGGGTCTAGCAGGTAGCTGATGGCTGGCGTCCTTCATTAAGTCCCCTGGGAGCGGGTATTCACTTTTTCGGCTATCGGCCAGTTCTCGGGAATTGCTTTGTCATCCGTCGGGTCAGGGTGCACTTCTCGTAGCCCAACTCCCAATTCAGGTTCACGTACACTGTCGCTGGGTCAAACCGTCGGGCCTCGCTCTTTCATTCGTCGGGGAATGGCTGTCGTTACGAACATTCGGTCATCTTTCCTAGGCAAACAAAATCTCGCTTTGAAATATTTATCCCGTTTCTTTTTTATATATGTCTCTTCTGCCGCTAACTCCTCCTATATTTTCTTGATTGGGCCCTTATTTTTTCTGGGAGTTTCCTTCCCGCCCTGCTGGAGCGTTTCTTCTCATCTCCTTATCCGCACCTTTTTCCGGGGATCGTATTTGATCTCTGTCCCTCATCTCTTGCTTCCGACCTCCTATTATTTTGGCTAAGTCATTTTTCTTACGTCTCTCATTCCTCTCTATACATATTCTCCCTTCTTAAAGACCTATTTTTCTTTTTAACCGTTTCCCATCTGTCATCTCTTTGCGTGCCACAATTGCTTCGTTCCGCCTTAATCATCTGGCGTCTCTTCATGACATTTCTTTTCATACCGTAATGATCTTTTTTTACTTCTTATAGGATCTAGCTACCTTCACCGCTTATTGTATCCATCAATATTCTCCTTTTTACCCTCTTCTATGGATTATTATTTTCCCAGTTTGCTTCATCTTCCGACATTTTTAAAAGTTCATTCATTATTCTTTTTTACTTTATATAATGTCACCCTTTAACCGTGACAATGAGTTGAAAATTATAACTCACGGTTAGACCAAAAGTGCTGTTATATTTCTCTTGGTGACGTAATATAGTCAATGCAGGAAAAGGCTCAATTGGAATGCCTTTTTTAATGTAGGTGGTGAATATACATCCGACTGCAATATGCATCGCAATGAAATGCAAACATAAAAAAAAGTTTTAGTAAAAGATTGAAAAAAAAATATTACGAACTGGATTTAGAACGAAAATCACTCAGGATGCACGGTAGGTGTTAAACGTGTCTACTAATTTATGTCTTTTCGTGTATACTGTAATCAGGGTATTACATCTATTGCAGTGATATATACGAATCACAAAATAAGGGCTTTTAACCTTAGAAAATGTAATATTACATGCCAAATGTACTCAAACTGAAATAATGTCAACCGAACACGTCGCTGTGAACTATGTAATCTGTAGCAACGTGGAAATAATCCACCCTTGACCCACCTGGCCTATTCTCGGAAGCGGCAATGTGGTTACAATTATTTGCCATTAGCAAGGCGGATGTGGTAGCGCTGTCCTGGGCCTCATCGTGATTAAGGACACCGGAAGTCCTTAAACACCGTGTGAATGTCTCTATTTTAACCTCCTGGGGTGTCTGAAAAGAAATCTAGATGGTTCGAGACGATTCGAAAGGGATTTAAAAAAGCGAGCCCATCCCTGCAAAGACAGAAGAGGATTGAGTTACGAGAGATTGGCAGGGGAGCACCGGACGCCATCGCTAGAGGAAGGATCGACAGACCTGCTATTCTGTGTGATAATGCATTATGTTGATTGACTGGCGGGGCCGATTAGATGCTGTACGAAACTGTGTTTTACAATAATTTGCATATAATTCGAAGTAACAAAAGTAATAAAGAGCTTAACTCTAGTGAACGGCTTTGTCCTTCTCTGAAAAATACCTCTCTCGAATAGTGAAGTTTAGCTATGGGGCCACGACACCACACCCTTTTACTTTTCGAATGGAGCAATCCTCGACGGACAATATAGAGCCAGTTTCACGGTCAAGATGCTGAAGGACAATCAGTATTAGTTATTGCCGTATTGAGACTTTAGTTGGGAGGGGGGGGGGGGGGGAAGCGCATTCATTCGAATGTACGAAACTCTTCAGGTCCCTTAATTTGTCCCCTGCGTTCCACTATTCTTGCCGAATTGTAGAATATCATGCCTGATGAGGCGTATACGTTTAACTTATAGCGACACTTTATGTCGCATTATTTATTAATATGAAAATAAATGTTTAATTAAATTAGTTTTCCTTACACGTTATTAAGACTCCTTATCTCACTGAACCCCAGTGTCTTTTCCCGAAGTACCCTCTGCGAAATACTCGTACATAACATGTCTACAAAAAAATCAAAAGCTAAACAACATTTGAAGTAAAACAGACAAATGAAGTGTTAAAGCACTTACTTCAAGAAAATTTTGTTTTAAATGCATTTATTCTTGAAAGGCAACTCTTTGATGGATTGTTTCCGCATTGCTATCAATAACCTGAAATTAGAATTTCAACTATTTATTTCATAAAATAGATGCTACTCAAAAACACATTTCCCGGTTTATTAGAAGCGCATCATCCGTTTCAACTTTCTCATGAATAACCATTTTAGTTACATCCCCAATATTTATTGATGAACCCGAACCCAATCTCTCCATTATTCACCCTATATTTCCATTTACGTCAGACGCATCGGTTTCACTGGGCAGATGGGAAATATTTTATAAGGCATGCTGTGAACCTTTTTAACGTTTTAAATTAACATGATATTTCACTTTTATATGTATTATGCTCATTTATTTAAAATCGTGAGAAAATCGGGAACTTATTTGGACGTGACTCAAAAACATATGTATTTTACACCTTGTTAATCATAATGATATTATGACTAACAAGGATGTATTATAAGCTGTGTTACTCCATTCAGTTTATAAATACATCCTAAATAATCATGTTATAGTTGTTGTTTACAGTAAAATATATTTGACAAATAGTTTACTGCTATGAATTAGTTATCTTTCAACAATCGTGAATTTCCCCAAATGCATTTTAAAATGACATTTATTTTACTAATTAGAATAAATCTTATTCAACCTTTTCCTTAAGGGGTGGGATAGCATGTATTACAAGAATACGGGCCTAAGAATACATACATATATATATATATATATATATATGCATCCTTTGACCCGTATTCTTGTAATACATGCTATCTCATCCCGTCAGGAATAGGTTAACTGATTTGAGAGTGAATTGATATTTAGGCATTCGATATAAATAATAACAAGATAAAAAGAACTTTTTATATACCATGTTTTTAAATTTTCCGTCGAATCATATAAACTTGACAATTCTATGTATTAATAAATACTTTTTAAAAAATATTTTTGATGAACTATTCCATCAACTTGAAAGAAAATGATCAAATGCGTAATCAATCGTTTAGCTCGAGAATTGGGACTTAACTTGAGTTTAACTTTTCGTTCCCGTCCCGGCTGATAGATGGCTGCACCATTCTACAAAACAAATTCTGCTTAAAGATGGCTGAAAGTATTAAAATGATGTATTGTCATCGTGTTCTGAGCTATTTTTAAAGTTTCAAATGTCTAGCTAGTCGGGAAGTTAGTTAAAAATCTATTGGAAGATTTGTTCTGGACAAACACACACAAACAAACAAACAAACAAACAAGAAAGCGAGTTAATAAAAACATGGTAAAAATATTAAAGCCTTAGATTTTGTTTTAATTTTAACTTTTAAAACCCTAAAACTTACAAATTTGTTAGAGTTTCATCGAAACAAGATATTTACTTTCCTTTAAGAAACTTTACGGCGTGGAAACATGAAATGAACCCATATACTTATCATGGCTCCAAGATAGACAATAGGGTCAACTTATTGCTTCGATAATAGCCCTATATTTAGGACAGAAGATTTAGAAATAACAAATCAGCATTAAAGATGCGATCGAAATGAAGAAAATTTGGACAATCGTTTACGTCATATAGTATTTTTTATCTATCTTCTATAGTGCCAGACAATTATCATTTCAGACAGAAATCTTTTATTTCCTGCTGGAGTTCTATCAATAATGTAACAGCACCTGAATACAAAGCTTTTAGACCTCTACTTGCATTTAATACAATGTCTAACTTCCTTTTGTCAATAAATAGTACTTTTATTTTTTCATCTGTCAATACAATTTACTTCACATATCAGGATGCGATGAAATCGTTTTTGCTAATAAATTAAACAGTTTATATATATATATATATATATATATATATATATATATATATATATATATATATATATATTTATAGGTAATAATAACGCCCCACCATTATTAACTGTTTCGCCCCACTTTTTTACTTAACGCGCATTCTAAATTATTCCCTTTTCAATAAAGCCCAGTCCCTGTTTTCAAATTGCGACCAACAATTAAACGAATTAACTAACTTGTTTGTCCCTTAAGGCACGCGCTGAAAGTCAGGTGCCTATGATTCAGAAACCACGCGGCTTGCATAGCATGTTCGGAATCTTGAATTATGGCTCACGTGGTCAAGTCCGATGATCGGCCCCGGCCAATAAAAGGAATGTTTAAACCTATCGTCAAGTTAGCGCCCCCATGGTTTAAAAGATGGGAAGGAGGATTTTTGCGCTCTTTGCTTCCTCGCTTCTCTTATTAACCATGTCCTGTCTCCGCTCTGCTCCGATGCTGTCCAATACGATGATGTCATCTCTACCTTCTGACTGCTCCGGCAAAGGACCGGTGGCGTTACTATTGTGTGTGTCCGGCCTTAAATGTACCTGTGCTTAGCTGAATGTCTGCTGAATTATAAGGGTCGCCCAAATGAAAGTGGCACTACCGCTATTGCTCCATCGTTTTAAGATACAGAAGACTACGCATGCCCCTATAGAGAGCGCTGAGTGCTGGGAAGGCATGCCATATCGTCAAATTACGACAGATGCTTGTATGATAGCGTAGGAGCAAGATCAACGGTATCGTTCGCATCACGGATGGCTCCAAACGTTGTCAACGTACAGTCGTGCAATTTTTATTGGTGGAAAATGTGAGTGCTGGAGAAATTTACTGTCGCATGCAAAATGTGTATGGTACAGAGTGTATGTCACGCAGATCAGTTTTCAGATGGTGTAGCGATTTTCGATGTGTATGAGCGAAACGGGCGAAGCAGTACGGACAACAGGGCACGACCAGGTCAAGCGATTGCAGCTGTGGACTGTCTTGTGAGCAATCATCGGCGAATCACACTCGCGAGATAGTGGATGGAATGTCTATGAGTGACGGAAGTAATCACTCAATTCTTCATGGTTCCACTGGTTCCACTGCCAACTCCGGAGTTTCTTCACCCAAGGAAGCAATTGCAGCTGTGGACTGTCTTGTGAGCAATCATCGGCGAATCACACTCGCGAGATAGTGGATGGAATGTCTATGAGTGAAGGAAGTAATCACTCAATTCTTCATGGTTCCACTGGTTCCACTGCCAACTCCGGAGTTTCTTCACCCAAGGAAGCAATTGCAGCTGTGGACTGTCTTGTGAGCAATCATCGGCGAATCACACTCGCGAGATAGTGGATGGAATGTCTATGAGTGACGGAAGTAATCACTCAATTCTTCATGGTTCCACTGGTTCCACTGCCAACTCCGGAGTTTCTTCACCCAAGGAAGCAATTGCAGCTGTGGACTGTCTTGTGAGCAATCATCGGCGAATCACACTCGCGAGATAGTGGATGGAATGTCTATGAGTGAAGGAAGTAATCACTCAATTCTTCATGGTTCCACTGGTTCCACTGCCAACTCCGGAGTTTCTTCACCCAAGGAAGCAATTGCAGCTGTGGACTGTCTTGTGAGCAATCATCGGCGAATCACACTCGCGAGATAGTGGATGGAATGTCTATGAGTGACGGAAGTAATCACTCAATTCTTCATGGTTCCACTGGTTCCACTGCCAACTCCGGAGTTTCTTCACCCAAGGAAGCAATTGCAGCTGTGGACTGTCTTGTGAGCAATCATCGGCGAATCACACTCGCGAGATAGTGGATGGAATGTCTATGAGTGAAGGAAGTAATCACTCAATTCTTCATGGTTCCACTGGTTCCACTGCCAACTCCGGAGTTTCTTCACCCAAGGAATCTGGTGGATCTATGTGACACCTGTTTCAACCTCCAAAGCAATTATGTCTAGCCTATATGTTCTTTATGTGTTTCTTTTTATTTTGTATGCGAATTTATAGCAATACCATTAAAGCCTTTCTCACACCGACTGTAGTGCCGCTTTCATTTGGGCGACCCATATATATGTCCAGGCCATGGGCAGGTTGTCAACTATATATTACTAGAACATCAACTAATTAGCTATTGCAAGGTATCAAAGAGTATGTGGTTGCTGACACATTGAGACAAAGCGGCATATTTACTGGTTCTTTTGCAAAGATTTAATTGCTCGAAATAATGTAAATTTTAACATTAATTTTTAATTTACGAACACACTTTTGAATTCTAACTATAATTATTCTTTTTCTAAATATTTTACCTTTCTTCATCGGAGTACATTCAGATTTTGAATCTGGACTGATTATCGAGAGAAGAAAAAATTACTTCATATCTGTGCAGCATCCGTAGAAAAATAAATGGGATGCTTTCACTACATTCCCAGTTTTCTATATCCCCTGTAAATAAAGAGAAAGTAAATGCCTTAATGGGGTTTTATTGCCCATAGTTTTATCAAGAATTGATTTGACACAGAAGATAATGCTTGATGGATGTTCCAGAAGTATTATTAATAACCTAAAGTATATTTTCAACAACTCAACCCCCCAAAATGAATGGCTTGCGAAAATCATATTTAACAGTTTATTATAAGAATAGCTCCTATTTTTTTCGTTGTAATAAATAATCGTTTTGGAAGCAATGGGTATTTTATGGATGGTACTCCACAAAAGTTTTTATCAATATCTCCACTTCATGTTTCCATTTGGCCTCGTTCCTTACGTTTCAATACTTTGTTTACAACATTGTTTAGCGAACGAAAATGGAATGTTGTTAAGAAATTGAATCCAAGAGTAACACCACATTTTATCTTTGAAAATTTAAAAAAAAAATATGTATAATGGGAAGAATTCTATTAGTCTATATATATAAAACAATTTCGTAACTGACTGACTGACTGACAGATAACGCACAGACCAAACCGCTGGACCTAAAGGGTTGAAATTTTGCATGGCGATTCTTCTTATAGTGTAGGGGTGCACTAAGAAAGATTTTTGAAAAAATCTTCTTAGACTGTTTTAAATTAAATTTTTAAGCAGTTTTTGTAACATTCTTTTAAGTTTACATTTAAAATAATAATCTGGGGGTTATAAAATTAATATCACGAGAAAGATCATAAAAATTTCTTTACAATGAAATCTTTTTCGAATCTTTACCTCCCTTTTCTGATTTTCGGTGAATTTTTAAAGATTAATTTTTAGAATTTAATTTATTAAATGCTGATCATGTGGTTTCTTTTCATTTTGTGATACTTTAAACTAATTTTGCGTCACGTGCATAACAACAAAATAAATTGACAAAAAATCTTTTTTTTTCTTTCTAATGCGCAGACGATTGGACATTATAAAACAAATATTAAAATACAGCAAAAGAAATATTCCTCAAACTGTACTATATTCTTTAGTATGTTCTATTAGATTTAATATGAATATTTTCTTCTGCATTATTTCGTCTATAAAAATATCCGTTACGATTTTTTTATAAATAAATAAACAAATATATATATATATATATATATATATATATATAATATATATATATATATATATATATATATATATATATATATATATATAATATATATATATATATATATATATATATATATATATATATATATATATATATATATATATATATATATATATATGTATATATATATATATATATATATATATATATATATATGATTAATTGCATACATTGACCATTGTATTTAATTTGAATGTACTCCGTAGCGAAACACGGGTATTCAGCTAGTCGTTTATATATTCTTTTATCCCTTTTCAACGAAATACAGTTGTTACTCAAAAAATTCTGTTATACAGAAATTTGTCTGACAGAAATAAACTTAATCTAATGAAATGAATGGAATTAAAAAAATCCAAGCTAAACTTCTATTTAACAATTTAAAGAAAAATCAGTTACTTAAAAAACTTAATTTTGTAAGTAAAGTTGACTTTATTACGAACTACATAAAATTAATTAAGCAAACAAATATACGCTCTAAACTTAATCTAGTGAAATGCATTTTATACTTTTCTGAAACATTCATGAGAAACAGAAAAAAAAACCTGTAGAAACTTTTCCTGATAAATGCGGCTTTTAAAATTTTTAATAAGAAAAATTGTAAAAATTCACATTTTTCAAATTCCTAATACATTCTTAAGCTGCCAAAAAAATTGTTTGAATTTGCTGTGCTCAGTTTTGTTTTTAATATAAAAGAGTTTTGTTCGTAAAGACGTTCGTCTTATCATTTAAAAGGTAGGAAGACTTCAACTTTAATACTTTCTTGGAAGAGTTGTATTCTTGTCAATTAAAACTCTGTCTAAAGCATTCATATTGAAACAAATGCCATTATACAGAGTTTTTTTCTTTGTAAGGGGATAAATTCGCGTTTAAATTCATTCAGTGGAATACGTCATTAAATATAATTTAATGTTTGGAGGCTCTTTTGTAAATACAAATATTTTTTTTCTAAACATCTAAAAAACTTTTCATTAGGCAAAACTGTCTAGTAACCTTCGGCAAACAAAATAATTTCTCTTATTCATATATCATGCGTTAATCTATCTATATATATAAAACAGTTCCTTAACTGACTGACTGACTGACTGACAGACAACGCACAGACCAAACCGCTGGACCTAAAGGGCTGAAATTTTGCATGGCGATTCTACTTATAGTGTAGGGGCGCACTAAGAAAGATTTTTGAAAAATTCTTCTTAAATTTTTTATAATTAAATTTTTAAGCTGTTTTAGTAACTTTTTTTAAGTTTGCATTTAAAATAATAATCTGAGTGTTATAAAATTTATATCACAAGAAAGATCATAAAAATGCCTTTAAAATAAATTTTTTTTCGAATCTTTTCCTCCATTTTCTGGTTTTTGGTGAATTTTTAAAGATTAATTTTTAGAATTTAATTTATTAAATGCTGATCACGTGATTTCTTTTTCTGGTACTTTAAATTAATTTATCGTGACGTGCATAACAACGAAATAGACAAAAATATTTTTTATTCTTGGTAATGTGGCAGACGATCCAAAAATATTAAAAGACGATCCAAAAAAATATTAAAATACATTAAAAGATATGTCCCTCAAACTGTACTACATTAATTGTACTATATTCTTTAGTGTGTCCTATTAGATTTAATTTGAATATTTTCTTCTACATTATTCTGTCTATAAAAATATCCGTTACGATTTTTTTATAAATATATTTTTTAGAAATATCTTTTTTAAATCAATTGCATACTTTGACATTGATCGTTGTATTTATTAAAAATATATTTATATATATTTTTGGCATTAATTGCATATATTGACCGCTGTATTTAATTTGAATGTACTCCGTAGCGAAGTACGGGTTTTCAGCTAGTAATTTTATACACAAAAATATTGTTTCACAGAATCACAGACTCCTTTTATGTATTATCTTGTTTTATAACCAGATCATTTTACATTATAATACACATTAAATATACAGGGTTAGCACCAATGAATGACCGGATTTTAAATATTTCTATTTTCGAAACTATCACACATATTGCAATAAGTGATACACGGAATTAAAGAAAAATATACCAAGTTTTATTTTCAGTTACAAATGTTCGATATGTGACCCTCTTGTTACATTGCAAACATCTAATCTGTAATCAAGTTCGTTCCACGCATTTTGTAGTATCACACTGTCAATGTTTCCTAATGCTGCACAAATGCGTTCTTTAAGTTCTTGCAGTGTTTTCGGCATCGGTGGGGCATAAACAGGGTTTTTGACTTAACCCCATAAAAAGAAATCACATGGCGTAAGGTCCGGGGATCTTGGTGGCCATGTGATTAAAGGTAAATCAATGTCACCTGCACTCTTGGTATATTTTTCTTTAATTTCGCATATCACTTATTGTAATATGTGCAATAGTTTCAAAAATATAAATTATTAAAATGCGGTCATTTTTTTGTGCTAACCCTTTATCTCGGTTGCAAGTAACATTCCCAAAATGCTACCTTCAGATAGCTTGAGCTGTAACAACTTTTTTTTGAATGAAAATATGATAAAGTATAAACTATTCTGACACAAAAGTCCTCAAGGTTCTACAGGAAACGTGCTTGACAGGCATTTCTGAGGGTATTCTTCTGGTAAATTTCACTTATAATAGCGAGAGTAATTCGTAACATGAACGCCAGCCGTGCTTATTCTACTGGTAAGCTGTTATAGTTTATAATTCAATGAATGTTTATAATTTAATGAATCATTTACTCTTTCGCAGCGAATAAGGATTTTTATCCTTCGCTATAATAACGCAATGGATAACTTTTAAGGCATAAAATTATTTTGTTTCTTGTGTTCGCAATCGATTTTTTTTATATGTTAGCTTTCTAGGAGACGAATTACTCACGAATTACCGATGAATTACCCAGGGAAAAAAATTCCAGAAAATTCTCTATTGGAAAACAAAAGTAAAAAATATCAACCATTTTAGACAGTCAGGTAAATGGTGACTAACAGGGGAGATATAGGGTGCGGCAGAATGGATACCCACATTTCTAAAGGTCACTGACCGTGAGCAGATGGCAACAGTTCGGGTAGATTTTCTAGTTGTCAGATGACACCCTGATTGGGTCCGGTGAACATCGCGGTTTTCGTTATGGAGGCATTCTTTAAAAAAAAATCGATTCTGTAACCGCGACATGGAGGGCGTTTTGGAAGAGCTTCGGGCTTTATGCAACTGATGCCGTTCCTGATCGATAAACAATTTTGCGATGGATTTCAAACATGAGATCAAGTGGGTCTGCCTTACTGAGGAAATTAAGTGGAACTTTAGAACACCTAAAAATGTACAACTAGCGGCTTCGGCTGTGCATCGCAAATGACAGGCGCCACCTGTGTGATATTATTTTTAAAAAGTAGTGGAAAACAACAAGATTATAATTAATTTTCGAAAATATTAAGATTTTTACTGCAAATTGTTTCGTTGCTTTCTTTTTTTTTAATCACCCTTCGAAATGGGGGAGTTCATTCTGCCGCACCCTGTACACGATGAAGAAAAAAGAGCTTTCACAAAACAGTGCTTTCTGCTATTCGATCTTTATTTGTAAAGTATTTTTGGAATACTGCGTATTATGATAACACTTCAATTCTTCAAGTTGAATAAAAATACCGCAAGATTTTAAATATATTCCTATTTGGGAATTTCTATTAACCTTTTCCTTACGGGGTGGTATAGCATGTATCCCAAGAATACGGGCCCAAGATTGTATATATATATATATATAGTAAATATATATATATATATATATATATATATATATATATATATATATATATAACCTCCTTAATGGTCGTTGTTATAAAGGGGTATGAAATTTCACGTTCTAAAGAGGGAATCTGAAAAATGAGCCCCGTAAGCTAAAGGTTAACATTGTCACTCCAGGTAAATCAAAATTATTGCATAATTTGGAAAAGTTTCTGAAAATTTTTAGAGCAAAGACAAATATTATTTTTAGTTTGACTCATGTACTTATATTATATAAATAATAGGATATTTATTCACCGAGGGAGACAAATTATCCTACATGTAACAATCAACGTGCAAGGGGAAACAAACATTGCGTTGAGGTCCCGAAAAGAAATTTAATGCGTTCACCCAAACTTTCCCATCTAGTTCTCTCCCAATCAATCCGAAACTTGTTCAATGACAGAGCCTCCAAATAGAATTCCTTGCGGTACTTCTACTGTCGATATTAATGGAAACTGATCAAGTAAAGTAGCAGTTTATCTTCCTCTATTCCTCCCTCCTTTTCCCTGTTATCGATGTTTCCCAGCAACCTAAGTACGTTTTAATTGGGCTCAAGGGAAACAGAAATAAAGGCTGTAGGGAAATGTTAACCTGAAAGGCAGGCCATAGCAGAGCTCGAAATTTATGTCCTCGTCTGTCATAATATCTGAATCACAATGACAAATTTCAGAGGAAGGGTGGTATCTTTTACCTTAACATTGAATAAAAGAACCAAGAGAGATTTGTATCCGTTTCTTTTATTTGTGAATACTTTACAAAAGTATGACTATGTGCTTAGAAGAAACACTTACATCGAATTTTCTGAGGGTATAAATATTTTACCTTCATTATAAGTCAGAAAATAAATGAAAACTTTTCTTGGACATTTATTTGTCTAGTATATCTAGGACTAAATCTAATTGTGAAAAAGCTCAGTGCACGAATACCGGGTTGTGTAAAGGTACAGAGTGCTTTTCTAGTTTGTAAGAAATCTCATATTTGAGCTCTGTTCGGGAAGCATTTTTCCACTGAATAAATAAAAAAGAAATGCCCTTCCTTAATGCAAAATTATCGCACTTCTTTTGCTTATTCAAATTACATAAATACAATATATTCTGAGACTTTTAAGATCTACCTATTTATGTATGTTAAACATAATTCAGTTTGTCAATACAATGCCTCAATCTAGCTAAAACACTTAACTCTTGTGAACATATAGCGAGAGATTTCTTCATTAATACATATTGCAATTGCTTTTCAATATCGTAGCCCTTTTATTCCTAGGGAAGAGAGGATTTAAAAGGACGTTTGGTATCCAAACTTGAACAGTTCAAATCCCTGAATACCTTCCTACAGACGCATTGCATGGTCATTAGAAAAACAATTCATGAAAAGTTCGAGAGAAGTACAGGCATACAAAATTCCCATCCATAAGAAACTTGGTTATAGGAAAATGCTGTTTGAGGGTGCGAGATCTGAATTATTCAGACGAGATGGACTATTAGTTGAGATATATTTTCCAGTGAATAAGCTTAGGAAAGAAGTTGGAATCATCGGAAAGGGTTTTGAAGACTTGTTAGCATCAAAAGTACACTCATGGACAAAAAAATTAGCGCACTAAGAAATAATTCCGGGATCGTAACGAAACTTGCAATGAAGGTACATGTCGGGGAGATATGCAAATTATTAGAAATGCAGCGTGATTGCGCATTACGTATAGCCGGTAGAGGGCGTTGAACATCGTACTCTGTGGAGTATAAACCAGGTAACCAAAGCTTGTTTGAGTGTGCTGAATCATTTACAAAGGAAGAGATGAGATAGACATGCCATTACGCCGTGTTCGAAGACAATATAAGCAGTTGTCGCAGTTTGAGAGGGGGAGAATCGTCGGGATGATGGAAGCTGGGTGGTCAGCTAGGCGAGTAGCTCGTCAATTAGGCCGCTCTGATTGTGTTGTGAGGGGGTGTTGGGACCAGTGGACCCGAGAGATGTCATGTACACGAAGACCAGGCTCAGGACGCCCTCGACAGACCAGTCATCGAGAAGACCGCCACATCGTAAGAAATGCACGCGTACAGCCAACTGCTTCATCGGCTGCCATCCAGGCACAGGTAGCACATTCACTAGGGGCCTCTGTGTCTTCTCGAACCATACGAAGGCACCTGGCTGATGGATAGTTGGTATCGCGGCGCCCATTACGTGTGCTGCCCTTGACGCCCACCCATCGACGCCTCCGTTTGGAGTTTTGCCGCGCACGAGGAAACTGGACTGCAGCGGAATGGAACCAGGTCGTCTTTAGCGACGAATCCAGATTCAATCTAGGCAGTGATGACAATCGTGTTCGTGTGTGGAGAGCCCGTGGTGAACGCTTCAATCCTGCCTTTGCTGTACAGCGACACATCGCTCCCACATCTGGTGTGATGGTATGGGGTTCCATTGCCTACAATACACGGTCACCCCTAGTATTGTTCCGTGGCACCATGACAGCCCAGCGGTATGTTCATGAAATCCTGCAACCACATGTGTTGCCACTCATGCAACGGCTCCCAGGAGCCATTTTTCAACAAGAAAATGCTCGGTCTCATACGGCAAGGGTGTCACAAGACTGTCTCCGCACTGTTACTACCCTTCCTTGGCCTGCCCGATCCCCAGATTTCTCTCCAATCGAGCATATCTGGGATCATTTGGGACGACGAGTTGGGCATCCCACGAGTTTGAACGAACTAGAGGCAAGGTTACAGCAAATATGGAACGAAATGTCTCAAGACATCATACAGAACTTGTATGACCCAATGTCCGATCGTATCGCATCGTGCATTCGCGCTAGAGGGGCTCCAACGGAGTATTAACTCCTCCGTTCTTTTGCCTTTTTCTCTGAAATAAATTATCCTTTTTCTTTGATTTTCTTATCATTTACTTATATCAAAGTAGTCATTACGTATGTAAAATTTCGTTTCATTTTGACGACTCCTTCTTGGGGCTCTAATTTTTTTGTCCATGAGTGTATATTTTAATTGGAAGTAATTAAGAGGTCGGAGCAAAAAGGAGTCAATTGATGGCATGCGTTCAATAGAGTAAAATACACTATTCCTCTGAGTCAGAATCTGTTTAAAGAGTTCTGAACTTCACCCAATAATGGGCTGGCTTTTGCGCAGGGCTGGGCTTGACACAAGCTACTCGTTTTGTTGCACCCACACCAGTTTCTCTGAGCCAACTGTGAATAGTTTGTCTTGATACAGTTGCTCCTGCGAAAGCTATTAGCTATCCAGATAATAGCCTTCTAGACATCATCCGCACGATGACCGGAAGAACAGGATGCAGGCATTTGGTACCAGAGTCTGTGATTCGACGCTCACACTTGGCATGGACGTTTGTAGGTGTTCGGAATCGGCTTTAAGCAGTAGGTCCCCGGTCTAATTATCCCTCGTGTAGAAAAAATTACCTTACCGATCCAAACCTAACCAACCTTACAAACATCACTGTTATGAGGAGAGTCATACTAGTTCTACTTCAGGATATTTTGATGGATCAGTTTGCGAACTGAATCTTGAATCATCGGGGGAAGCATGCCCCATTTATTCGGAGTCTATTTTCAATGATTTTGACTCTACTTCAAACAAACACGCTTGCTTACAGGGGCACTTGACACAAACTTCTTGACGTCTGGCTCTCGGAAGACTACCTAAGTCCCTTGTAAATAGTTTATCTGAATTAAGTTGCTTGTGTAATGGCTATCTGGTCACTGAAGACTTAACAACGTCCTCCTTTGGCATCGTGAAGTTAATGGGCGGTATGGGTCTGCTGAGGGTTTGTAACTTTTAGATGCTCTTGCACTGAATGTCGTCTAATGCCCCCAGTGTTTTGGAACCTCTTCCTCAGTCTTGAGATTATAAGCGGTAGCACACTTATAGCTGTAAAATTTTTGCCTTTGACTCTTCTGATTCCATCATTCCGATAACTTTAGTTTGGAAAAAAGAGATAAACCTGACGCATTTCTGTCATAATCAGTTCTTGCTGAAAAACTACATCACCACCATCCTTGCTGATTTTAGAGAGCAATAATAAGATTTGCTTTCTATATTCTGATATTTCAAAGAAGTTGCGATTCTTATCTATTTTTCCCCCATACACCTGTAAACCGATAAAATTTGTTTAGAGGCAGAAATTGGTTCAGTATCGGGGCTAGAACTACATTATATTTTGTTGCTCAGTTTGCATGAACCTTTTACTATTTAGCTTTTCCGTCATGGTTAAATTCTAGGGATACGTAATATATATATATATATATATATATATATATATATATATACATGCAGGTGGTTATCAAAATAATGGAAACACCTATCAATATTAGAGGTGTTTATGAATGTGCTTCGCATTCCTTAAAAAAAAGTCTGGCCACCGGTATTTTTTTATATAATATAGTGTATGTACTATTCTACTGTTAGGTAGCAGTAATGAAGCTAAGAGCATCGTGCTTTTGGGGGGAACAGCGTAAAATGTCAAATCTTGCAGACCTTGTAAAAAGGGCAAATTGTTGGAGCGCGTTTAAATTGGAGTATCTGATACTGCAAACCCCAGGCTAATGGGTGTTTTTTGAGCTATGGTATCGAAAGTCATGATAGTATACAGAGTGCACGGAAAAACATCCTTTGCAGAATAGTGGACGAAAGGGACAGCTGAGTGAAAGAGACGAACGAGGTATTAAAGCGGATTATGACACGAAGAAAGAGAACAACTACAACCAAAATGACAGAAGAGCTCATACGGCATTTGCATGTTCTGGTATAAACCATTAGAGGTAGAAGGGAACTTCACAAACAAAGCATTTACGGAAGAGTAGCTATTCCCAAGCCACTTGTAATAGATGCCATTACAAAATACCGTCCACAATGGTGCCACGAGCGCAAATCCTGGTCGAGTAATATGGAGAAAAACGGCGTTTGGTCTGACGAATCATTGTTCATATTGTTCCTCGCAACAGGAGGTGGGTATGTCTGGAGAACACCTGCACAAGCGTAAGATTCTGGCTGTCTCATCTCAACTGTCAATCATGGAGGTAGATCTATCAGGGTTTGGGATGGAATCTCATGGTTTTCTTCAGGACCTATTGTAACCCTAAAAGAGAGATTGAATGAGAAGGACTATGTTGAAATTTTAGCTCACTAGTCCATCCTATAGTACAAAGATTGTTTCTTGCAGGAGATGACGTTCTCCGGTATGATAATCTCCCTGTACATACAGCAAAATCTATCAAGTATTGGTTTGAAGAGCATGGAATAGAAGTCAAATATCTTATCTTGCCCTGTACAATCTCCCCGACAATAAATCATCCAATCACTGTGATCTGTATAAGCGGATAGAGAAAGGTATCGATATTTACCACAGCATCTCTACAGGAACTTTCCAAATTTTCACCTGAAGAATGATATAATATATTCTTAACTACTATTTATGACTTATATAATCCAATTCCAAGGTGAATCAGGTGGTATTACATGACAAAGGTGATCCTTCCCCGTATTAACAAAGGTTTTCATGATGTTTCTTAGTGTTTCCATTACATTATCTTGACAACCACCTGTATATATATATATATATATATATATATATATATATATATATATATATATATATATGACAGGGTTTACTTCTGTGCTTAAATTTAAAGGTTTTATTATGCAGTCGAGTTCCAGTAGATTGAAGAGAAGACGAATTAATGCTTTAAATATATTTATTAAGACTCTGTCGGTCCAGGGCTCCAACGAGAGTTGGCGAGACCATTCCGTCCAAGTTTTCTCCTGCGAGCCATATCATCATTCCTTATCGAAATATTTCTGAGAACTAACTTAATTCCGTTGCTCGGAATCCACCAAAAAAAAAACCCGATTCAGCGAATCGAACTCCCTAGAATATTCTTTTGCTGACTTGGAAAAATACCCTTCACGAAGTCCTCTGACAATCCCAAAAATAGCTTCTAAATCATTCACTCCGACAAGTTCTTCTTTCTACTTCCCGCACTGTTTTATCGCAATTCACGGACAAGTAATGTCATCTACTCATTACTTTAGGAACTAAAACACCTTTTTTCACATATCATTACATTTTAAAGATAATTACGCGCTAATCTCCTTTAATTTGTACCAATTAAACTAATTAAACTGAATTAACGTACTTTTTAATATTAATTTCCTGACACCCCCCCACACACATATATATACATATATTCGAAGGTTGAATATAAAAATCTGGGAACACTGTTTTTACATTATCAGCGATCACTGGGTAGCACTGGGATTCATATTGCTGTGCAATGCTTGCTTCACGTTCTGTGCAACCTTTAAGTTGATCATGAGCAATACACTGGGAAAAACATGGATGATTATTGGTTGGCCAGCAAGGTATGAAAAACATGCTGTCCAGTTTAGAGTAAGTGAGTTCTTCGAAACTGAGATGGAATCAGGATAAATTCGCAGCGAAAAGTTAGTGATTTATAGAAATAATTATGAGAAAAACAGCAGATTGCATTATTATTGCATCCTCTTCACTGAGTTGTGAAATTTGCTACATTTTCTCGAAGTTTTGGCATGTTCCTGAAGAATTGCATGACCATGCTCCCTGTCTCGCCGCATCTCCTCCTATCAGGGAAACGATTAGAAGTTCTCGAATATCTGGCATAGTTTTCAGACATTATCCTCTTTGACTGATCACTTCGCAAAGAGAAATAAAAAACCATTGAGAAGGAAACGTCTTCAGACAAACTTTCAAGCAATTAAATGCTCTAATGGTAACAACAATAACAGAGGCTTAATATACAGGGTGATTCAAAATGAATATAGCCATTACAATCGGCTATATCTATTTTATCGAAAATAATTTATCGATAAGAATTGCAAATAATGTAAAAGGAAGTTCAAAATTTTGTTTGCATACTTTATAAATGTTCTATGCGACTCCCCTTGGTCACACGGACAACATCTAAGCGGTAGTCCATTTCGCGACATACATTCTGATGAATATGGAGAATCACCAACGCAAGCGCATTAGAAATGCGCATTTTGAGTGCTGGAATTGTTTTCGGCAAAAGAAGCACATACGCAAGGTCTTTCACATAACCACTTAGAAAGAAATCGCAGGGTGTCAAGTCCGGTGATATAGGTGGCCAAGAGCCGATGACATCGTCGGCATGTCCAGTTCGACCAATCCAACGCTTTGGAAGATGTTGGTTTAAAAATGTGCGAACCTCCATACCACAATGTGGGGGTGTTCTATCTTGCTGAAAGATGTAATCCGTGAAATACGTATAAGGATTCTATCTTTCAGCAAGATGGAACACTCCCACATTGGGGTATGGAGAGGTTCGCACATTTTTAAACCAACATCTTCCAAAGCGTTGGCTCGGTCGAACTGGAGATTTCGTCGATGTGGTCTGCTCTTGGCCACGTAGATCTCCGGACCTTTTGACACCCTGCGATTTCTTTCTATGGGGTTATGTGAAAGACATTGTGTATGTGCTTCCTTTGCCGAAAACAATTACAGCACCCAAAATGCGCATTTCTAATGCGCTTGCGTTGATGATTCCACATATTCTTCAGAATGTATGGCGTGAAAAGGACTACTGCTTAGATGCTGTCCGTGTGACCGAGGTGTGACGACCCGCGTGAGTCACATAGAACATTTATAAAATATGTAAACAAAATATTAAACTTCCTTTTGCATTCTGTGCAATTCTTATCGATTAAATAGTCAAAGCCGTTTGTAATCGCTATATTCATTTTTAACCACCTTTAATAGTATCCGCCTCGTATTCAAAAGCATGGAGAAATGCTGTAAATAAGGGATGATGTGCCACAAAAAAGGAATGTAGACACTTCTCCGGTATTTGATTATCTATCCTGTCGTCACTCTATATGCCCCATATTTTACACTCAAAACTTCAATGATTATATATAGTTACTAAAACCGAGACCACGAAAGAGTATAATAAATTATTTTATCTCCGTTTATCCACGGAAACAAATTAGGAAAAACTCATTTAAATATTCAAAGAACTTTTCCGCAAAACCGTATGTCTTGTTTTAAGTCATTCATCAACCGGAACAGAGGACAAAGGAAAAAGGCAAGTCTCTTGGGGTCATTCAGCTTGCCGAGATTAGTGAAAACTGATCAAGATAAGTACCAGTTTACTCTCTCCTGTAATCTTTCCTTCCCCTGCCTTTAATCGCTGTTTCCCCTCAACTCTAGGAGTCTTTTAATTGGGCCCTCGGGAAGAGAGGAATAGAAGGAAGAAGTTAACTTGAGACACGTGTCCAATCGGGGCAGTTAATTTATTTACTTTTGTCGGTGAGAAATTACGTGAGAACTGTTTCAGAAGCCGTTGGGATCCCACTTCAAAAGAAAGATTAAAGGCAGATTTAAAAGATCAAAAGGTCGAAAAAATAAGTACACTTAAATACTAGTTAAGGTAAATCTGTAAGCAGGACATCATAGTATTTTTCTAAAATAATTTCGCCAAATTACAACATATTAGTGAAAAAAAACTATATGTTAAATTTTGTTCTAATGGACGAAAATGTGACAGGAGCAAACAAGAAAAATACTCTTTGCACGCCTTTACATGTACGTACAACATAGCATTGTACTTCACGCATCAGAATCTGTCTCTATTCAAAAGGTCTCCATGTGTATTGTTGCAGCGCAATATTGTTTAAAGAATATTTTGTTGAACATATTAATGAATATGAAATTTGTTGATGCAAGAAAATAAACGTAAATTAGCAAATCAAAGTATGTTTCAATTTCCTTTACAAATGCAGTAAAAAACAAATCCTAAAATATAATTATCTTGGCATTTAATGTTGTATTCTACGGTTAACATGATTAAGGTTAGACATTACTGGCTTACCACCTACAAACTATGGGCGATAAATGTACTCACAGAAACTTTAATAACAAAAAATAAAGGATGATTCACCTTTATATGAATTAACAGTTCACCATAATTAAACCTGAAATCTCCGTTATAAACCCTTATTACCGGAAACCTTTCCTTCGATTTAACTTTGTTCTCAACTATATGTATATTTTGTAAAAACACCAGTTTTTCGTGTAAAAAGGCAACAAGAATTAATCCTAAACTCAAATCAATTAATATTTCTCTACTTTTAGGTTTTTTCAAATATTTTAACCCTACTTACTAGGAAATGTGGTGTCCTTTCAGCTAATAAGAAACAGGATTTAGAGACTTGAAAGCTCAAATCTGATGTTTTCCTCTTCCTGAACCCTTATTAGTGGCCGTGCACCCGATTTATCTGTCTGTCTCAAGATTATTTGCAAATATAGACCATCGCATACACTCATACATACATATCATTCGCAAACAAACATTTCTCGAGACTCATAAGAACTCTTTGCTCTTGTAAAGTAATTTTAGAAGTTTTCTTCGGATGCCAGAATTCATTTCCACCTCTTTCACGCATCCGAAGGGAATTGAATTATTGGTGCTGTGGTGGAAAAATATGTGAAAACAAAAACTCTTTTTCGGCAGCTGTTTCGAGAAGAAATACTGGTTGACAGGGGATTTGTGAACTAAATGAAAACCTGTTTTGTTAGAGCGGACGTCATACTTGCCATATTTATGTTTCTTATCGGCCTACACTGAAATAAAAATAGCTCTCGAATTTACTCGAGTGTAAGTCAAAAGTATAGCCATCTAAGATTTGAGTTCATACATGCAAGGGCTTATTTCAAGCAAAACAAGTTTAAGATTGAGCTCTTCCAGTGATGTCTGCAATGAATTTGAATGACTTACAATAACTTTACTAAGTAATGCGAGTATATTACGTCATACTAATGTTAGAACCCCTCTAAAAATTTTTCTGTCTTGGTAATAATATTTAGAGGTCAGGGTTAACATAAATTTTTTTACAATAATCGAAAATATCATGTTAAGCTATGAAAATTGTTTACAGGAGTGCTTTACTACACAAAACATCAGTTAATAGCAGAATAAAGTATTTTAAGGGTTAAATGAGAAGATGAAGTTTTAGAGAGTTCAGGTCGGAGGCCATAGCGACAGTTTTTAGGTTCTCTAAAAGAGGTGCGCTTTTGTTCCATCACGACAGTACTACAGTACATTATATAAGAAAACCATAAGTTGTATCTGAATATTTCTCCGACAAATATATCTATTTTTCCCACTTAAACTTTGATCTTGCTTTTATCCGATTTTCTTTTGTTCTCCAAAATCAATCCTTGAAAAAACCCACTAACGTAATTTGATTCTTTTAAGGATGTTTAGGTCTACCTTTTCGACATGACGTTAAGTCGAAAATCACATAAATTTTCAAGGAAAGATTGCAAGGAGATAGAAACCCCATCTTCAGAAAAGACTAGAACTGGATAAACGATATGTTGAGTAGTAATAAATTGAGCTTTTGAAATTTTTGTTTTATGAAGATTTTATGCTTTTGTAGCTATACCTTTTGAATTATTTTCATCTTCAAAGCTAAATTCAAAAGTTTTTTTTTTCCAATGCGGAGGCACGTGTCGCAAAGACATTCGCCTACAATTCACCGCAGTTTTGATGGCCATTTTATTATGGGGGCGCCATATAGGCGGACCGGCATTGCCCCTTATGAAGGACGACACAAACGGAGGCATTTTAGTGGCGCTTCGCCAAGATTCGATCCGAGCACCCTCAGCACCGAAAACCAGCACGCTGTACCACAAAAGTAAGAACCTAAAAATAATACATCAGAAACGTACTGGATACAAGGTTTCCTTAGTTATTGTGTTTTCAAACCCATGGAGATCATCGTTTTTCTTAAAGTTATCCAGATGTTTATTCTAACTGAATTCTTATTTTCTCCCTGGTTTTTTTCCTAATTGCCTTCGAGTTCAAATGCCAAAAGTTAAAAATAGTATCTTGATTTAGGATATTTAGTTGTCTAACCAGAATTGATAGACATTAATTTTCAAATCAGTCAAAATTTCTCAGTGAAGTTAATTTTATGAAATACTAGCTGATTACCCGTGCTTCACTACGGTGTACATTCAAATTAAATACAACGGTCAATGTATGCAATTAATGCCAAAAACACCAACAACAAAAAATATATTTATAATATATACAACGGTCAATGTATGAAACTAATGCCAAATGGAAAGCAAAAGATATATTTATAAAAATAATCGTAACGGATATTTTAATAGACAAAATAATGTAGAAGAAAATATTCAAATTAAATACAACGGTCAATGTATGATATTAGTTTGTATGTTTAATATCCATAAAACATGCCAATTTGAATTAAATTCTTAAAAAATTTCCATCTCAATTAGTCTAGTTGTTAAATTTTAACTTTTAGCGTATTTTAATATTTCTTTTGTTAATTTATTTCGCTGTTATGCATGTGACGCAAAATCAATTTAAAGTATCACGAAAAGAAAGGAAACCACGTGATCGGCCTTTAATAAATTAAATACTAAAAATTAATCTTTAAAAACTCCCCAAAAATCCGAAAATGCTGGCAAAGATTCGAAAAAGATTTCATTTTAAAGGAATATTTATGATCCCTCTCGTCATATAAATTTTATAATCCTCGGATTATTATTTTAAATGTAAACTTAAAAAAAGTTACAAAAACAGCTTAAAAATTTAATTTAAAAAAATCTAAGAAGAATTTTTCAAAATTTTTCTTAGTGCACTGTAATAGTAATTTTGTTAAAGTGGTTAGTACTTGGAATAATTATAAGTGATTATGAGTGATTACTCAAATATATATATGTTGCCATAGATATATATCACTGGTGTTTTTAAAAAAAGTGTGTATTAGTGTATATGTTTAAGAAGTGAATTAATAATTAGTAGCGGATTGCAATTGTGAGAAAGTGTATTAACGTATGTGTTTAAGAAATGAATTACTAATTGGTAGTAAATTGCACCTGATAATTAATGTATTAATGTATATGTTGAAGAAGTGAATTAATAATTAGTAGTGGATTGCAATTGTGAGATCATGTATTAAGGTATATGTTTAAGAAGTGAATTAATAATTGATAGTAAATTGCACCGGAGAATTAGTGTATTAAGGTATATGTTTAAGAAGTGAATTAATAATTAGTAGCGGATTGCAAATGTGAGAAAGTGTATTAACGTAGGTGTTTAAGAAATGAATTATCAATATTGGTTGCAATTAGCAAACGGGAAATATGAGTATAGGTTAGTGTAGGAGGGTGCATTGGAGAAATGAAAATGTAATCGAAATATGTATATTTTAATATGTTTGTTTAATAAATTGATTCATATGGATACATTTGAGTAATCACTCATTATCACTTATAATTATTCCAAGTACTAACCACTTTAAAATAACGGTGACATGCTCCCCTACACTATAAGTAGAATCACCATGCGAAAGTTCAGACCTATATGTCAATCGGTTTGATCTGTGAGTTACCTGTCAGTCAGTCAGTCAGTTACGGAACTGTTTTATATATATAGATCATAACCTCTGTAGTAGGTCGGTATATTTAGAAACATCAGCGAGATCACACATTATACAAACACACAGTTCACTGACAAAGAGACCTCTATAGTACCCCAAAACTTGTAAGGAAAATCCTTCAAAATTAAAATCCTTCTCCTCTCTGGAAGCAGAATAAAAACGTTATCAGGAAGATGTGTGGTTTTTGTGACTTATGCCCCCCTTGCCGGAACCTACCAGACCAAGTCCATAGATGGTTACGGGCAGAGGAATTGCCGCTCCGGTTTACAATATCACTACAAAGGTTGGAGTTCGACTTAGCCAGGTGCCACCTCTATTTTGAGCGGGAACCCTCAGGAGCAACTTCTGGGAGGGGGGGGGGCACGTACCTTCCTCCTCCCTCTCACACATGGGAGGAATTTCCCGGCTACGTATTTACCGTGCCCTTACCCGGCGTAGACACGAGGGTATTCATTGAAACTTGACAGGATTCGAACTGAGCATCGTCTGTCCAAAAGCTAACGCGCTACCTCTAATTTGGCTCAGGCCCAAAAGAATATACAAAATAAAATTTAGACAGTCTCTTCTAACGAAGCTACCGCGGGTTATTAACGCAGGATTACTTATCGTTGCTTACCTCTTTTGTTTGTATATGTGTATGTATGTGTTATGTATATATGTATCTATATATATGCACGTATGTGTATATATACCTGGGGGTATATATGCACGTATATACCCCCCATATATATGCACGTATGTGTATATATATATATATATATATATATATATGTATGTCAAAATTTTGACGCATTTTGGTATTTTTCTGTTTAACTGTTTACTGCTTGTCCAAGAGATACAGACTGGGTTTGGAGCGCTGCCAAAATTATAAGTTGCGAGGTACGGACGGTGGGTTTTAGGGCCTGAAATTTTGCTCTCCGGAGGACCGTTATGGAGGAACGTAACCCTGCGTTAAAAGGAAGATCAGTTGTTCGGTTCATGGCAGATTTAGTTGGATGTTAGAGGAGGGATAAATGATAATGAACATTATAAGACCGATGAGGAACATATTACACCTGTTCAAGGTGGAAAAAATTTTAGCATATTCAATATAAATACTGCATAAAAGCTAAACACCATGCGTCTCTAGACTTATAACGAAGGGGATGTTATGTATCAAAGAAATTATATTGAAAATAAAGCGACTGACATAATCAGGCAAATATATATATATATATATATATATATATATATATATATATATATATATATATATATAATACGCGTACGTATGCGGCACAAAAATCGACGATATTTCTACACTCCGAATGGCAACGGCTGCAAGTACTGGATGTAAACACGATCGGCGGTCCGCATTTTAAAACCACGTGTGTGTAGTGGCGTCATTTGTTACAACCGCTTATCTTTTGGCAAATATGTTTAGATCTATCAAATCCATTGTTTAGTCATGGACAGTTGTACGTAGGTTTATCTAGAGTCCGGTCTATTGATTCTGTCACTGTAGTATCTCCTACTTCTGAAATACTCAACTGTGTATATCAAGAAGTTTTATGAATTTCAAAGTTGTAATCCACACTATATTTTAGTACTTGCTGAATTTTTACTCCATTTTTATCAGTGAAGATATTTTTCACTGATATTATTTGTTATGATAAAGTGGAGATATCTGAATAGTGAACAATGCTACATACAGAGAGTGATATAATCCACACTATATTTTAGTACTTGCTGAATTTTTACTCCATTTTTTTAAGTGAAAAAATTTACCCCAACAATTTCTTATTTGATGTAATGATAAAGTGTTGATAGCTTAATTTTGAAAAATTATACATAGAGAGGGATGTAATTTTTAAAATCATTGGTGCTGGGTTTCTTAGTCTTACCTTTAACTCTGTTCTGAAGTAATGGATATTCACATTTTTTAATCACGCTGTTTCAGAATCAGCCGTATAGTGAATTTAGCAATGATTATAAGTTTTCTGGCTGATCTCCCACTACCCCTTAACGACGTATATTTATGATGATACGTAATGGTAACATTCCTTACATATGTTACTTTCAGTTGAGTTGTTTTGCAAAAGAAAATATATAACTAAAAGCGACCATGGTAATCATGCAGCGTCTAGTAACTGAATAATTCAAAATATTTAAGGGTACGCTGAACGGAAGCTTGTCTTTGAAATTGAAGGCTGCAAATTTATAAGCAATAACTGTGATTAAAACAGATTTCATGTACAGAAATTTATAAAGATTGAGTGATCAAAATCTTAAAACATTATACAACTTTCAACCACACCCAAATCTGTCCTCTCTTCCATGAGAAAGAGCTAACGTCCAAAATCTTTATACTACAAAATAAGTTTTAATCAAGTATTCAATGTCAAACGAATAAAAAAAGAATTAAAATCCTGAAAAATCAGCAAAACTAATACTAACTGACAAATTTAAACCGTTAAATTTAAACATTTCTTAATTAAAGCTTCTACACCACGATATGCTACAACATTACACACAAAAAAGTTAAAAAAAAAAGAAAGATAAAAAACATGAAAAACTAAACAACAGTATTAAATTACATTCCTCTAGAAAATGTAATGAATAGAAGAGAAAGGCATCTTTGAAGTATTCTAAATCTTAAGGTACAGAACATTATGGAATAGTAAAATTCTAGGTTTATTTGTAACTCAAAGCAGGACATAATAGAGCTATATTTTTAAAAACAAGGCTTCCAAGGTATAATTAAAAACAGAATAAAAGAGGTTTTATTAAAATAAATTAATGGTAAGCGAGACAGTGGGATTTTTTCATTATATCTCACTAATTTTATTATTACGTTTAGACAAATGATAGTAGGTTATTTCCCATTTCACTGCTGACATCTGTTGGCTGAAAGAAAAAAAATCAGGTAGTCTTCTCTAACGAAACTACCGCGGGTTATTAACGTAGGATTACTTATCGTTGCTTACCTCTTTTGTATGTATGTATATATATGAAATAAATTTCAATCCTTTCCATCATTGACACGCTTTTTCCAAATTCTCCATCCTAACGCAACAGGACACCGTTCCTCTTTCTTTATTTCTACCTAAATCCAAACGGAAGTAATTTATTAGTTTTTCCCATAAGGCACGTGTGGCCAAAGCTTATATAAGAGTTATATAACGCGAACGGCGTGGAACATTCGAAAACCATCACCCCATATGACGCGACTTAATCGCGTGTCCGTTTCTGGCGAATTAGAAGTTGTATAGACCCGTACGCGGGCGAGAAATTTCGCGTGTCTGTAGTCTTTGTGTGTTTCGCTCTGGCCTGGCAAGATGTAGCGTTTCGCGATTGGGCCTTTTCCCTCGGTATCTGTGGAGTTAAGATGCCTGTAATCCCGCCCAAATAATGTCCAGCCACGAAACTGCTTCGGAAATAAAGACTATGTTATCGACCAGCTGCCTCTTTTGTCTGGTATGGATTAAAATTAGTTCTTCTTCATCCCAGCCACTCCCAGCCACTTCGACTACACCCCGGATCCGACAGGCTAAGATTTTCAGGCCTGTTGAGCTTCGCCACCGCCCTAGCGCTGATATTACATATATGTATGTGTTATGTATATGGAATGTCTCTATATGTATACCAGGGGCTCCAAAATTCGACCGACAAATTCAGAGGTGTGATAGTAGGCATCAAGGCGAGCAATAATCACATAGGAATGTATGACCGGAAACACAAACCTGACGCTGGAGGGCGTTGTTTACTTAATCGGGCCGTACCTCTTACCAACTCCTCTAGATGGCCGGAAATATCGTGTTTTTCTGGATGTGGTAGAAACTCAAAAATAAAACAGAATCACATAGGAATGCATAACCGGCAACACAAACTTAGTCAGCTAGAGATGCAGAAATAAAGATGCAGAAATGAAAAGCCAACATTTCTGCATCATTGTTTATCCTCTAGCTGACCAAGTTATGTGTCTGTCAAAATTTTGACGCCTTTTGGTACTTTTCAGTTTAACTGTTTACTGATCCGATAGTGAATTGGGGAGGCCGGTTCATAAAATCTACCCTCATGTTTCCTTAGAAAGATTAATATCGAATTTCTATATAAATCAAGCTATCACTCAACATGGAAGCGTGGGCTCATATCAAAGAAGATTTTTTGGGAAGAGTGACACCTGTGCATGCGGAGAGGTCCAGACAATAGAACATTGTTTATTTTATTGTGTAACATGGAGAGATTTACGGTCGAGTTTACCGAGGGATATTACTGAATGGTCACCACATAAATTCTATAATGACTATTATTGTAGAAAATTCATTTTGGCTGTGATGAAAGACCTTATGGACGTTCATTACCCTTTTTTGGGTCATTGATAATTTTGTTGTTTGTTTGTTTCGGTTTTTATAATTGTGTAACATTGCATGTATTTATTTGTATTGTATAATCCTAGTCAAGCTGATTGCCATTGCGAAATTTGTCGTCTCTCAAAATCATCCGTATACCTTCGGGAAGGACGGATTATCTTTTGGATTAACTGTTTACTGGGGACTAGGGGTTAACTCAATTGGATGGCAGATCTGTACTGTCCATCCGGTGCCCAGGCCTTCAATAACGAAAAATGTCACCGAACTTGGGAAATAAACCCTTGGCTGCGAGTACAGGAATTGTTGCGTAGCGACCGGTCGACAGTTTGACAAAGGCGCATAAGCGAAAGCTGTGGTCGCAGTAATTTTTGAATACTTAACTGCTTACTGCTTGTCCAAGCAATACAGACTCGGTTTGGCGCGCTGCCAAAATTATAACTCGCAAGGTACGGACGGTCGGTTTTAGAGTCTGAAATTTTGCTTCCCGGAGGACCGTAATGGAGGAACGTATAATCCTACGTTAAAATGTTTTTGTTCATAGTCAAAACTATCAGATTTTCAATGCAGGATTAAGCAGGATTAACTTAGCATTTACTGGGTATGCAAAACGTAAAATGAAAAATATTATGGATGATTTTTAATATAGATGAATTATATATAATAGCCGTTGTCTCTGTATAACACTTCCGGGCTGTACTCATCTTTCAATTGAAGCCCTCAGTAAACAAACTTAATTTCAATTTCAGATGTAGATCAGAATTTTTTCTTACCTAAAAACTAATATCTTCTCCATCAAATCACGTATGTTCAGCCTATTCTTCTATATAACATTCAGAACAAAAAAAAATTGGTTGTTTTTAGCTGTATATTTAACAGTTTTTAAAAATCTGTTTACTTTTGCGATGAATTCTGAAAGTAAACAAACTTGAATGTGAATGAATCAAGTAGCTCAAGTATTCATATCGCGTAGTGAGCTGTAAAAAACTGGATGGCAGTCTACTACTCCAATCGCATGAAAAATTAAATAAATAAAAAATAATGAAAGGGTTTGATTTTACAAGGTGTGGATTAAATGCAATATTGTTAGATAATTCGGGATAATTTTTAACTTTCATATACTTTTTCCATTATGACGTCATTATTAGTATTATGACGTCAAAATGACGGGTTACCTTCTAGTTAGATCATAAAACCCCTTTTTCGGTACAGTACTGATATTAGATTGAAATCGTCATGACCTCTATTTAGTTAAATGTCTGCGGCAGCACGGTGGGTTCACATTAAACTATGACTGAAATTTCAATTACACCAGACAAATTAATGATTGCTCCTTCATATACTTCTAATAACTTATTAACTTTTTAACTTTATTAATTAAAATCCGCTTAAAATATGCATGGCAAAGTCAAGAGCTCTACTATTAAATTTTACGCCAATAATTCCTGTTCACGTATATTTAAGTTTTAATTTTGGTCTAATTTTAATGCGTCCCCGATTTTTATGGTTAAGATCCCGAAGGACGTTAAATTCTCCGCCTGATTCAGTTTCTCAAGACAATAAATCATATTTATCGATCAACGACTCACATATTGCCCGACCATCGATCGGCACTCGTTTTACGGCCGTAATATTTCCCGCCTAATCAGTCGCTGTAACATATTTTACGGAATTGCTCGTCACGCTTTATCGCATACTTTACGAGCCGGCGACGGGAAACGCTCCGAATGGCGGAGTAACGGTCTAATTTTTTTTTATGAGCCGCGAGTCGGATAATAAAAGAAAAAGGAACATTCGTCATTGAGAGATACAGAATAAAGTATTCTTGCACCCAACGCATCTGATTGGATTATCCGAAAAATAAAACTGCGAATTCTTTCGGATCATGCTACGAATGAAACATATCTATTTTCATATCTGAATGGTAATGATGATAACTTGTAAAGACGTAATATTATGGAGAGCTATAAAGTATGTATTTATAGGTTTATAGCATTATCTATCTATCTATCTATAATATATATATATATATATATATATATATATATATATATATATATATATATATATATATATATATATATATATATTTATATATATATATATGTATATATATATATATATATATATATATATATATATATATATATATATATATATATATATATATATATATATGTATATTTATTTATATATATATATATATATATATATATATATATATATATATATATATATATATATATATATATATATATATATATATATATATATATATATATATATATATATATATAGTTTACAAATGTAAATTACTTAATAGGAAACAAAAATGAGTAACTAAATTTTAGGCGCTAAGCTGCTCACAAAAATATTTATGATATATAGATATTTAAAATTAAGATGACTAAAAGGGCAGATGCGACCATTTATTACTCCTATAGCCTGAAATAAGATAGACATATAAAAATAAGCAAAAAACGGAAGTGGAGGTGGTATAGTTGATGACTGGGGGGGGGTAATTATCTAGTTAATTAGTATTATTGTGTTTTCTGTATCTTAGTGTTAATTTTTTTTCTTTTTCTTTATTAAAAACTTAAAACACTATTCATCTTGTAATTATGTTTTAGTTGACTATATTAGTAAAGACATCTGGTTTAACTTATCAATTTCATCTAAAATATTTTTCCTCTTCATAATTGTTTATTACTGTATTGGTGTTATAGCCGACCTCCGGGAGTGTTGCCAGGCTTAAAACATGTCTATACAACCTCCACTTCCGTTTTTTGCTTATTTTTGTATGTCTATCTTATTTCAGGTTATAGCAGTATTAAATGGTCGCATCTGCCCTTTTAGTCATCTTAATTTTAAATATATCTCTCTCTCTCTCTGTCTCTCTCTCTCTCTCTCTCTATATATATATATATATGTGTATATATATATATATATATATATATATATATATATATATATATATATATATATATATATATATATATATATATATATATATATATATATAATGCTGTATGGTGTAAACCTATAAATACATGCATTATGGTGAAACTTCTCAATGAAACTTTTCTCTGTCATGGTTTCGAAAAAAATGGCCGTTTTGAGGGTTGGCTGCCGAAAAGAGGTTACTTCCAAAACATTAGGCCTATAAAGTCTTTAATTGGTTATGAACATTCTCTCTCTCTCTCTCTCTCTCTATATATATATATATATATATATATATATATATATATATATATATATATATATATATATATATATATATATATATATATATATATATATATATATATATATATATATATATATATATAAATTAAAGGCATCTGTGTGTCAATACACGCACATACATTTGTTTAAAACGGGCAGGTTGTTACAGACTTAAAATAATTTTTAAAGTTTAAATCAAAATACGTGGCAATATGTTAGGCTTGTAGATATTAGGTTTTTAGTATTGTAAGAGAGAGGAAATTGATTATGTTGAAAACATACTTAAAATTAAATTTTTTTCTTTAGATTTCGTGACAAATTGCACCCAAAAGACATAATGACATGCACGATAGTTGTAGCCCGTAACGTTGATTTACGTTAGAATGAGGGCATCTAAATCTTCTGCCATTCTAAACAGACTCTGAACAACAAGACAGGATCCTTTAATTGACTGTGTTTGTCTGACCCTTCCAGTAATTTATTGTTAAAAACTGAAGAAATATGTTATTGGGGTGGTATTAGATGCATTTTGTTTAGAAATATCGATTTAAATAAGTTTTAAAGATTTTGTCATAATTTAATTTTTTTTTTGAAAAGAAACATTTTACATAAGAGAATGTTAACTGATTTGATCTAGTTAACATATTTCAATGGACACTGCAAATGTTGTGCTTTATTATGCTTGATCACCTGTGGTTCAATTGAAAATCAAGATGAGTAAATTTTACAAATATAAGGATCAATTTCTAGTTTATGGCTTGAATTGCTTTGTTATACCATTTTTTTCATAATTAAATTTCGATGGAAGTTATATATTTAAGAAGAAAAAGTTTTATTTTCAGATATAGAAGGTTTTAAAGAGGACACACTACCCAAAAATTGAATAAAAAACCCTCCCTGTTTAGTTCGGACAAGTTATTTATCATAATAAGAAGGGAATATTTATTTCGTATATTGAAATATGAATAACACGGCTGGATCTTGAAATTTATTAGAATTGTATCAAAATAAGCATATATGCAGGTGGAATATCGAACACTCCTTATATTCTTCAAAACCAAAAAATGATGACGAGTTACAATTTCTCTTGTGATTATATATATATATATATATATATATATACATATATATATATATATATATATATATATATATATATATATATATAATATATATATGTATATATACATATATATATATATATATATATATATATATATATATATATATAATATATATATGTATATATATATATATATATATATATATATATATATATATATATATATATATATATATATATATATAAATGAATGTTTGTTCGGTTATGATTGTATAGAAATCCACAGTTTAGAAGAGACGATCGTGACATTTTACATAGAGGTGTAATTAAACACAACGGAGACAACCAATCACTTCCGGAATCGAAATTACTTACCGTTAACTTTTAATTAATAAAAGACCAACAATTTTGAAGGGTGACAACAGTATATAGAAGCTGTTACATTTCCGAGAATCGCCCCTATGTATTTTGCTAAGTTGCTATTGTTTATTTTCTGAAATTTGGTAATTTCGTATATTACACAATGTGTTTGTACTTCTTAATGCTTAGTATACTGCAATTTATACTGTTATGAGTGTTATAATTCATGAAGTACTTTAAAATGCCTAAAAATTAGTATATCTTAACTAAAAAGAATCAGTCTAAACGTTAAGCACAGTTTTGTGATTTGTGATTCACTCACAAAAAATAGCTCTAACAGAGAAAAAAGCGGCAAAAAATTTAAAAGAAACTAAAATCAAAGTAAAAATTCTCCTTTCCCAACCTCAGGCGGTTGCAAAATGCCCAAAATAATTAAAATTGGTCAATAATTAGTAAAGTAATTAATCATACAAAAACTCAAATTCACGACTGTAAACAAACATTGTTTGTTGCCATTTTCATCTGAGAAGTTCATTTATTCAGTAAATTTTTTTTTAAAGGGAAATGTATCTTTATCTATATCTATAAAGGAAGAAGTCCTGACTTATATATATATACATACACGTATCAACGCCCAGCAAAAACTATTGGAGATACAGATATCAAATTTTAGGAGCTTATTACTTTTGTGCTGAAGGCGTCATTTAAGAAGCGATTTTTCAAAATTCGCCCCCCCAAGGGGGGAGGGGGGCAAAACGTGTTTTTTGCACATTCCTTCATATCTCGAAGAAGAACACAGATATCCATAAGATTCTTGCTTTAAAATGTAAGGAACATAAATACCTAAAAACCAATTTCAGGATTTTTCAAAATTCGCCCCCCAAGGGGGGGAGGGGGCAAAACGTGTTTTTTACATATGCCTTTATATCTCAAAGAAGAAAATCGATATCCATAAGATTCTTGCTTTAAAATGTAAGGAACATAAATACCTAAAAATCAATTTCAGGATTTTTCAAAATTCGCCCCCCAAGGGGGGGAGGGGGCAAAACGTGTTTTTTACATATGCCTTTATATCTCAAAGAAGAAAATCGATATCCATAAGATTCTTGCTTTAAAATGTAAGAAACATGAATACCTAAAAACCAATTTCAGGATTTTTCAAAATTCGTCTCCCAAGGGGGAGAGGGGGGGCTAAACGTGTTCTTATGTGTTTTATCTATATATATAAAGGAATCAACACCCAGCAAAAACTATTGGAGATACAGATATCAAATTTTAAGAGCTTATTACTTTTGGGCTGAAGGCGTCATTTAAGAAGCGATTTTTCAAAAATCGCCCCCCCAAGGGGGGGAGGGGGGCAAAACGTGTTTTTTACATATTCTTTCGTGTCTCAAAGAAGGAAATTGATGTCCATAAGATTCTTACTTTAAAATGTAAGGAACACGAATACCTGAAATCCAATTTCAGGATTTTTTAAATTTTGGCCCCAGGGGACGGGGAGGGGGGCTTAACTTGTTTTTCACGTATTCCTTCATATCTCAAAGAAAGAAACAGATATCCATAAGATTCTTGCTTTAAAATGTAAGGAACACGAATACATTAAAACCAATTTCAGGATTTTCAAAATTCGGTCCCCCCATGGGGGGGGGGGGAGGGGGCAAAACGTATTTTTTACATATTACCTCATATCTCAAAGAAAGAAACAGATATCCATAAGATTCTTCTTTAAAATCTAAGGAATATGAATACCTAAAAACCAATTTAAGGATTTTTCAAAATTTGTCCCCCACGGGGTTAGAGGGGCTAAACGTGTTTTTACGTGTTTTTTATATATTCCGTCATATCTCAAAGAAGGAAACAGATATCCGTAAGATTCTTGATTTAAAATGTAAGAAACACGATTAAATGTAACAAACACGATCAATGTCACGATTTTTCGACATTCGCTTTAGATTTTGAAAAAATTGCTTGAAACAATCGAATAATTTATATTTCCTATATATCACCATTTTGAACACCAAATTGGTGGTAGGAGAAAAGAGAGAGATCAATCTTAATTAAATGAAGTGTGGAAAAGTGTGTGTGTGTGTGAATTGTATATATTTCGGTTGTTAGTACGTATACATCTAGAGCTCAGGTTAACTCCATTCATTTTTATTATCCTGGGCAACGTCAGGTAATTCTTTGTTTATGAAACCGGCGATTTTCACAAGGGTTTACGGGGAAGCCCTCAAACTCCTCGAAGGGCCGGGATCCAGTGGGTTATCAAAATTGAAAGAAACATTTTAATGCTGACATTAGCATGGGGAGGGGGGAGGGTATTATAATATGCTGATGGGATGATGACCAGTGGAGAGGGGTATAGATTGCCATAAAATACAAATATACATATCATACAAGTAAGCTTTATTAAGGGTTCACCCGTGCAACGCCGGGTATATAAAGCTAGTTAAAATATATTTATCAATCTTTATCATTTAAAAGAGAAAACTAAATTAATTTTAAATCTATGAGAAAAGTTTGCATTTCAATTTTCATAAATATTCCACGTTTTATTCTTGATTTTTTTTTACTCTAAACAGTAGCAGAGAATAGCAACAAAGTTTAAAACTCTCAAACATTGTTTTGCTGTTCCTGAAAGTTACCTGACTTCAAGAATCGTTTGAAATATTTATATTAGTTACAAATTCATATTATATTCATATTATATTTATAATACATATCTGTATATAGTTTAATTAGCTTATTTATTTAAATTTATTAATTAATTAATTTATAAATTATTACTATCTTTATATCGTAACGTTATTTTTATGAGCGATCGTTATTTTTATACGCCTTTTTCATTTATGCATATACGCAAAGCAACAATTTTTATTATTATTATTACCTTTAAAATATAATTTGGATTCACCCTTCAAAATCTGTTGGTTTTTTATTAATTAAAAATTAACGGTGATTAATTTTGATTCCGGAATTCCGTGATATTTATAACATTTTACATGCTTTTTTTTTCTATATAATTTATACTGTGTTTAGTTTTTGAAATCCCGGGTACTTCAACTAGTATATATATATATATATATATATATATATATATACTCGTATATATATATGTGGCTTGGCTTTTTTTACATAACGCAAACTCTTTTCCAATCAAATTGGTGCACCTTTTAATACGCTCATATAGGAAAACGCATGGAAAAAGAAATCAAAACCATATCAATAAAACCTCGAAAAGTTCACATAAAAAATTCAAATGGACGGCATAAGTGAATTAAATATGTATGTCTTAAAATAGATTGTTAAAGATGAACTAAACTTATCAATACATATTCAGCGCAGCAAGCATTTTATCTTTAAATCCCATGCATTATCATCGACTATGCATATTACAGGATAATAATGAAGTTTTAGCGGGAGGAAGAGCGATAAAATTTCTCCGATATAAAAATATCTTCAAGACGATGCATTTATATCAAAAGACATAATTTTTACAATTTAATTTTAGCATGTTTATGATCAGAGATAAAAGGAGCTATAAATTGGAGTCATGAATGGCGGGACGTCGAAAGATAAAATTTCTAACAGGGTAAAAGTTTCGTACTCTATGACAATCGCTCTAAAATATTTAATTTCTTAAGGAAATTGCTTCAATGAATAATATATCGAATGGGAAGGAAAGTTATCGATTGGGAAGAATAATGTTAAATTTCCTATGCTGGCGATATACCCTTTTTTGCTCCGTGGAAATATGTACCTGCGAAACGAACGAAAACTATACGGAAGGAAATTAAATGGAACGCATGTAACTTGAAAAAAGTATTGTTCCGAATCCGAACGATGAGTGGATACTTTTTGTTATTTTAAGCGTTAGTAAATTTACAAACTCAAAACTTCATATGCCAGTCACCACTAATTATAAGACAGGACTTTATATAAATCATAACTTCAGTGCACTTTTATACAAATATCAGGTATGTAAACAGTTCTGAACACTGATTCTTCACTGGAAGCTAAACAATTCCAGCACCTAAATATATACCCGTTACACAAGGGGAAATGCAAATGTAAAATTAGTTTCTAAATCAATTATTTAAACGTAACATACGACCTTGTATCTCACCTCTTTCCTAACACATCTTGTGGCAGCCGTGTCTGGTATCACACTTAATTATTCATTAAGGATCGCTTGTCTAAAATCTCTCGTAAAAATCGCACCAACCTTTTTTTATTGAAGTTCCATTTTTTTTTAGTTTTATTCACGAAGCAACCGTAAGTCCGTGTTGCCACACAGCTCTAACCTAATTTACAACTCTGTTATTGACCCATGAGTAGGATTTATTATTTGCCCCATGGTAGACGCTGAACGTCCAAAATTATCGTTTCCAAAATTATCGTAAATTCAAAACATCGCGTGTTGTCGACAACACGCCAAGTTGGCCCTAAACTGGTAACAATATTCAGCCAACAATATGCACGGGGAAAATATAAATCAGTAAGGAAAAATATTAAGCAATATTTGCCTTAAATATTTACTATTTACGTATCTAAGCACCCAGTTCGAATTTTTAAGCTTTAAAAACGGTTATTTCAGTTCAATATATCTATGGTATCACCTAAATGCTCTTCTATACTTAAGAACTATGATGGAAATAATAGTCAAGTAATCGATGATCTATTTACATTTTTAAGCTGAAAAAAACGGCTCTTTCATCTGGAAATGTTGATGCTATTATATAAAAGTTACTATATACTTAGCATTATCGTGGAAATTATAGAACTTAATTATTCGAAAGTCCTAACGTATTCGATACCCATTTCGAATTTTTAAACTGGAAAACTGGCTCTTTCAGCTGTAAATTATGATGTTATGACAAAGAGGCTTCCCCACACTTAATCATTGTCATGGAATCAGTCTCTCAATTATTGCACTGCATACTATATTTTCTCTCATCTAATTGTTATAAATCACCTAAAGCTCAATATTATGTTTGAGAAACTTTGCCTCAAATGCCGGCATCTCTGAGAAAAATAGGTTTTTTTTGAAATATGTTAAGTGTCTTAATCTTATTTCTTAGTGTTCTTGGAATCATTTAAGTAGTTTAAGTATAACGACAGATTTTGTTCGTTTAAAACTTTTCAATTCTTAATTCCAGATGAAAGAATCCTAATTTCCTTGTAAAATAATTCATATTATTTGTCGTTATAGAATAACCAAACCTTACGTTCTATTCAGAACTATAATTCAAAATACTCGTGAAAAATTGGTTTTAGCTCAACCAGACGTTTGAAAGTTACATCTTTTTACAGCAAGGGACTAGTGTTTGTAGAAACAATTAGGCTTTTGTTCTTTGACAAAGAATGATTATTTTTGAACCTTTGAACAGAGGGCAAAGTTACACTATACGTGAACTTTTAATTTTAATGGAGTATATGATCTGTATGGTATTTTCAAAGAATTTTAGTGGAAAAATTCATTCCTAATCTTCAGATGTTTAGGCATATCTTAACTTTTGCTGTTTTTATGTGAGAGAAATTGAATCATTAATCTGATGATTATTTGAGAAAAGATTTTTTAAAAATATGATATTGAATTTTATTTCTCTAATTGGGATTATATGCACTTAGTTAAGATTTTTCTTGTGAAAAAATCTAGGAGCTGATATATAGCCAGTGAGAAAAGTGTTTAAAGAATTCTACTTTTCATCTAGTAAATATATAAAACAGTTTCTGACTGACTGACAAATAACGCACAGACCAAACCGCTAGACCTAAAGGGTTGAAATTTTGCATGATGATTCTTCTTATAGTGTAAGGTTGAACTAAGAAAGATTTTTTAACCATTCTTCTTAGATTTTTTTAAATAAAATTTTTAAGCTGTTTGTAACATTTTTTAAAGTTTGAATTTAAAATAATTCGAGGGTTATAAAATTTATACCTCGAGAAAGATCATAAACATTCTTTTAAAATGAAATTTGTTTCAAACTTTACCTCCCTTTTCTGATTTTTGGTGAATTTTTAAAGATTAATATTTAGAATTTAATTTATTCAATGCTGATCAAGATATTTATCTTCTTTTTTGATACTTTAAATTCATATTAAGTCACTTGCATAACAGCGAAATAAATTTTAAAAAAATATTAAAATACGGTAAAAGATAAGATTTAAGAGATGGAAGTTTTTTAAGAATTTAATTCAAATTAGTATGTTTTATGGATATTAAATTTAACCTATATATATATATATATATAAAGTTCCGTGCAATTTCCCGTCAAAGTATGCTTCGCCAGGACGATAAATAAGTCTCAAGGCCAAACATTAAAATACGCTGGCGTATGTTTAAGAGAAAATTGTTTCTCCCACGGTCAGTTTTACGAAGCTTGCTCACGCGTAAGTTCGCGGACGAGCCTGGTAATATTAGTTCCGCCCAACGAAGAAACAAAAAATATTGTTCATAAGAAAATCCTCTAAAAATCAATTTCATTATTTTTTCATTGTAATTATCCTAAAATGTACTCCGTTGCGAAGCACGGGTATTTAGCTAGTAATGAAATAAATGTCTTTTGTTTATCTGTAAAAAGGCATAACCACATACTCAAAAATTAGTGAGTATAACACACGAAATCCACTTATAAATCAGAGGATTTTGTATAATCAAGCAATGGCTCTATAAAGTATCTGTATAGAATTCCCCGACATCTTTCTTTGATATGTTGGAATGTCAACAAAGGTTCCTTACGATTGCAATCAAAGACAATGGTTGTCTGTAAACGGTGGTCTCTAATAGAACAAAATGCCTGTGATTCGCATGGGATGAAACGTTTTAAACTATTGCAAATCAAAAGTAATGGTTAAATTAATTGAACAAACAAAATGTAGTCATAGTATGCACCTGAGAAGAATGAAAAGCACTTTCACTTTAGGGAGTTTATTCAAATGTCAATGCATCCAAATAATGGTGCAACGAAATAATATGCAGATTTAACCATTAACAGTCTCTTTTCTCCCTCCAACTTAAAAAGAACACACTGCGGACGCTAGAATTCATTGCTAAAGAGCGCATTACTTAAGTATAAAAGAGATTTGTTCCGGCAAAATTGCTGATATCCAATTTTCCCCCCTAGGTGCGTAGCCTATTTGTTAAGTTTTTGTCATATTAAATTAATTTGAAATGTGTAGAAAAAAATATCTTAAATGAATATATATATATATATATATATATATATATATATATATATATATATATATATATATATATATATATATATATATATATATGTGGGTCAGGATAATCGTGCGGTGATTTAAAAATAATTAAACTAATTTAAACTATACTAACATTTAATGAATATTACTTATTTACACACATATTTAAAAAGCTACGTCGTTAATTATTAACATAATAGGCTAATGAAGGAGCAGTCGTCTACTGCTAACAGACAAACGCGTCATAGCTCAACGCCGTCCATCATCTGACTGACTGGGGTTGCCAGATCTCGTCAACTTTAGTGAGCTGGAGCGACGCAGATAGTAGTGTCATCTAGTGGAATATGCAGGTATCACAGACCGATGTAGGCTCAGGAAACCCCCCCCACATATATATATATATATATATATATATATATATATATATGACGGGCTTCGTTTCACGCCCGTTATAGTGTAAGTTGTTAAAGTCATGAATAATCCTTGAGTTCTTTATCAGTGTAGTGGAAGTCAGTTCAATACTCAGGAAACACACAGTAATCCAAATGAATAAATGTATTTCCATCAACGTCTAGAAAACCACTGTTCCCACACGTGCACATCTTATCACTCGCCCTACTCAAAACGCGGATCAACCCTAACGCGTGTCTGCTGTCATTGAATTCTCATCCCGGGCAGCTTAACTTACTCATTGTCTCAAAGCTTCTAAAACTACTGCGCATGTTTCGTGACGCAATTCGTGACGCGTGCACCGAACATGAGGGATGGGCGGGGATAAGCGCGATACTATTAATAGATTCTCCCTTTGTTTCTTCAAAACGGGGATTCCCTTTCCGTAGGATTGAGAATTGTCGCTTGTTCGTTCCATGCGAATATTAAAATAGTGGCGTTTGACGCCCCGAAATTAACTACCCTGACGCCCCCCTGTAAATTATCTTATATCCAAAAATACAGTAGTACACTTATATACAAAAATACAGTAGAGTCCCGATAATCCGAATTGATTGGGACCAGACCCTTTTCGGATTAACGAATTTTTCGGATTAAGCGAAATCATTCTTAAAATATACTTAAATTGCATAATAAACGTGACTACACAAATATTACACATTACGTGTGATTACACCGTTTATTTTATAAGGTCTGTCTAAACATGAACTCGGGACGACATGGGTGATAAGAGAGCGGAACGCTGCCTAGTACAATACAATAGAGTGTAAGTTGTTCGTTCAGCAGAGTGTAAGATTTTAGACGATCAGTAGATTGTTGAGATGGTTTCGAAAGAACCTGTCAACGTGTCTGAAGAGAGTGAAGGTGAAGCAAACATTGACAGCGAGTAGAGGGTATCCCACTCAGACTGCATTGGATGTAGTGCCATGCTACGAAGAGCAACACTCCGCCGCGACTAGAGCGGACACCGTTTTTCTGACGCGTTGGCGAAATTTGGCTTCAAGGGAGATGTATTTTTCTCTTTGAAAAAAAAAATTTAACAGATTTTTTCAAACCAATGCATTTCGGTAATAATTTGTTCAGTACATTGTCTAACTTTCAATTTCCTTGTGATTTTGAGAAACATACTTTATATTACTTAGTATCACTGTGGTTTTATTGTAACCTTTGTTCTTTTTTAATTTTAGTTTCGGATTAAGCGGACTTTCGGATTACGGAAGTTCGGATTATCAGGACTCTACTGTATATATATATATATATATATATATATATATATATATATATATATATATATATATATATATATATATATATACAGTAACCACCGCTTATAGTGATCAGTGGTTTTAAGAATCAATATCGCGAAAACAAAAACGAATGTATTATTTCCATGTTAAAATTTTCGCTTTAAAGAATCAATCCACCGGTTTTAGGAATCAGTTTACACTCTTCGATTTCCTTTCACTTTTCAAAAAAGCCACTTAAACCCTCAAAAGGCACGAAGTTCTTTCTTTCTTTTCTTTTTTTTTTGTTAAAGAAATATTGATTAGATGGGATGGAATATAGTCGTAAAATTCACCCATAACATAATAGTTTCCCCTTAAACACTTTAGCTAAACACAGTGCTATTAGATTGACCCTGGGGCATCTTCACCCGTCCGGGTCCGATTCCACTTTTCTCCACTGACAAAAAAAAATAGGGATTCTTTTTCCCACCTCCAACATACTGGTTGCGGCTTCCTGGACCCTGAAACACATAAATCTTCAGCGAAGTGTCCACTATCACTTAGGCAAACGTGACATAAGTAGATTCAGCACGATATCAAATCGTGAAACGTAAGCTCGAAGGCGAATCTTCGTCTGAGACTATTAGTATTGAAAGACGTATGAACAGCCTCCCGAAAACTTCATTACATCAAACTACCATAGAAAAATTTTTCTTGCTCCCTTACTGTAGTTGAAATGTTAAAACTGTTAATCAGGTATGTTGTAACAAATATTGGATTTTTTTCTTCTCTCACTATAATCATGTGTATCTACTTATAGGTCTAGAAATTAAGTTGTATTTTAAAAATTATAAAAAATAATTTTAATAAAAGATAATTAACTTAAATTAAAGGTATTTTATGGTAAACTATCTAATAGAAGTATATATATTAGGTGTGTGTGTGTGTGCCTGTCCAAAAACCAAAATTTCGGCTTTAAGAATCAATCGCTTATAAGAATCAAAAACAGTAATAACAAACGTGATTCTTATAAGCGGAAATCACTGTATATATATATATATATATATATATATATATATATATATATATATATATATATATATATATATATATATATATATATATATATATATATATATATATTTATTTAAATTTACTTCTCGGGACTTATCGAAAAGTAATTATTTACGGAAATATCTTACATATATCTTACATATATCTAACTTAAATATATACACATTCATATTATATAATAAATTCGCTCTAGGCAATCACGTGGTTGCGCGTTAAGCTTCAGGTGGAAGATGCTCAGTTCGAATCCCGACAGATGCCATTAAATATCCTCGTGTCTAAGCTGGATATGGGCAAGTTAAATCTGTAGCCCGGGAAGTCCTTCTATGAAGTCAGTGGATGGGATAAGGTACGATCCCTTCGGATGTAGCTCCCGGAGGTGGTCGGTGAAAATCGAGGTGGTACCAAGGGATAGTTTTGGTTCACATACAGGGTGTCTCCATTGAAAGTAACCAACGATTCTCACGGACAAATGTCATTTGTCTTAAGTTCCCCACATTAGCAAAAACATAATTTATTTATATACTTATAGGTAAAATGTCTGGTCTTAAGAAATGTTTGAAGCAAATAACTAATGATTAAAAATTTATTGAAGTATGTGTATATGTCAATTTGAAACTACTAGAGGTGAACGTTTACGTATGTGCGCATAAGATATAGGTAAAATAAAAGATGAAATGAAGATCTCCTGATGTAACTCTCTAACTTTAGAGGTCAGCTCCAAATGTCACACTGGGCAATTATATTACTTTCTAACCTAAAACCTCAATAAAATTTTGTTTTGTGGATTTAATAGTTCTATACTGTAATTTATCTCTTTTGCAATATTTCCTTACTTTTAAACCAAGTTTTAAATATAAAATCACAAATATATATAGCTGTGAAATCAGTTTGTAAATACAAAAGTCATTTTAGCTTGACTTCAGAAGGTTTTTTTCTTAACAGAATACAATCTGGCCCACATTTTTCCATATGACAAATTTTTTCCCAAAAGGAAAACCGATATTTTTAATATACGGGGTGTTTCAAAAAGAATCACTCAATTTGAAATGAGTATATTATGAAAAATATTGAACATAGAAACTTTAATTTAATTTTATATTACGTGGCTAATCATAAAGTTATTTTTACAAACCAAATTAAAGGTGCTGAATATGCCCACATTTGGATGCACGACATATGTATATATGGTAGGCATATTCGTCCCAAACTTTTGCGAGCATATCTGCATACACTGCTTCCACGGCTGTTATGCGTACACAGACAACCCGTGTCTTGGAATTGTTTATACCATCCCCTAATGCTCTTAGAGGTAGGAACTTCAATCTACCAGGGTTTTGTCGACGAGATTCAAGCTGGACAGTTGTTACGGACTCACACTTCGCAAAGCGTAGAACACAAAATGATTTCTGTTGCACAGTCACCATTATTACAAACACTGAAGTGGCGGGCGAAGGAAGAGCGTTAGTCGCAACTTGTCGGCAACTGCGGGAAACTCGAGATTTCCCTCTTTCTGCCTATACGTTATTCGACCAAAACGGATTAAAAGATGAATAGTTAGGATTTTTTTAAATCGGAGGATTCTTTTTGAAACACCCTGTAGTATGATTCTTTATATGAAGGTCGCACTTCTTTGGTTTCTCTCATTTTGGTTTATTTTTTGGTTTCACTCATTTTTAGACAAATGAGAAATTTAATGTTTCATGTGGGGTTATAAAGCCAGCTGCTAGATGTTATACCTTAAATTGTTATGTGTCTCTTATTGACGTGTATCTGTTTGATACGTCAGGATAAAATTGAAAGTTAAAAGTATCTAAAATATTCCTAAAATCGAGAATACTCAGCGTTTGTAAAAGTCGAGTCGAAGGAAAATGGTTTCAGGAAAAGGAAGATATCTAAAGCTTCTTTTATATATATATCTACTTTTAGCACAAAAAGGAAAGCTACTGGACATCTGATGTTATGTTTCTGATTTACAGCAGAAATATATTCAGCTTTATACTTTGTATATAAGAGCAGAGCAGAGAAATACGAAATAGATTATAAATATACTCCATTTTGAACCAAATACGTAAGTTATAGAAAATAATACATAAGTAGCACAAAATAGTGAAATTTTTGATTTAAAGATTGAGATTTATCCTTTTGTGAAATGATTTTGAACACAAAAAAAATTAATTGAAAGGCTATGAGATTATATGTAATACAATTTGTCTCTTTTGGATTATAAAAGGAGTATTTGAATCAGAGGTTCTATTTTTGATTTGTCCAAAGAGAAATCTATATACAGTTGGCTCTCTGTTTAACGACTTTCAAGAACCTTGAAAAATCGTCCTTAAATAGAGATTGTCTTTAAACAGAATTTGTGAAAAAGTAAAATTTCCCATAACGTCGGAGGGGCCGGGACTGGGAAATATCGTCTTTAAATAGAGATCGTCGTTAAGTAGAGCGTCGTTAAACAGTAGAGCCAACTGTATTTAAGTTGCTAAGTCAATTTTTTCGGCAATCCGTGAAAGAAAACTACGGAATCAATTTACTCAATTTTGATCTTAAACGAAGGGTTCTAATCTATAGATCTGTTAAATTCGGTTTTTTTTAACCGCAATTTCTATTAATTAGCAATAATTTACAATTAAAAATTGCTTTGTGCTCATGCTCAGTGACATGTTTAAATCTGGCTTTAGATACTCACTAAGCCCGAGGCCAAATAAACACATTATCTTGTTTCTGCGCATGCTCAGTGACATATTTAAATCTGGCTTCAGATACTTACTAAGCACGAGGCAGCAAAAACACGTTATTTTTTTTTTTCTTTCGAGGAATCTATCTATCTCTATCTCTGCCATTTTTATTTTTAATTGTTTGTGAGATATAGAATTAAACCCGACGGAAATTGCTCAGTTCGCACTGTTGAGTAACCATATTTCTTTTTATTGGGTTCAATGTTAATTTTTTATAGCGTATTTCTCTCTTCTTAATATTATGACGTTGAACTTTTGACAATAATGTGTTGAGTATAATTTCTGTATTAGTGCATTTTTTTACTATACAGCCGTCATATTTTGAAGGGTACAAACAAGTATTCACTCTAAGTTATATAAAAAATATTATATATTCATATAAAAATGTTGCGAAGTGTATATAATATATATAGAGTTGTGAGGTATTGAATCAAAATTAACCCCCCTGGTTTAAATAAATCGCCGTTTGAATAAGAAAAAGCGCGTTACGCAAATGAGCAGTGCTTTTCTACTAGACGGGAGGAATGCCCGTGGGTAGCCTACGCGCTTGAGAGTGAGAGGTAAATACTACGAGGCGAGGTCGGACGGAAGCGAGCGGCGAACGAGAAACAACTGGAGTGAAGATCGCTTTGTCGTACAGCACCCAGACGTTATCAAGTTTACCGAAGGCGTTTTGAAGTTAGCCATCGTTCCAGTGACCTGGTGATAAAGTGAAGACATAAAGGTAAGTGTGGCGTATGTACAAGCAGTGGCGTGGCTGAATTCTGGTAGGGTTTCCGTAATATAACTACCGGGATTAACACGCGCGAAAAATGATTCCCTGTTGCGTGCTAGCAATTGAGTACGGTATATGTGTAGTCTAATTGTGTTGTAATAAACAATTTAGTGTAGAAAACTTCGTCAGATCTTGTTAATGGCGAGTTCATTGTTTAGTAGAGGGGTTCTCAACCTTTCAGGCTATGTGCCCCCCTTTGAACACTGATGTGAGGTCACGCCTCCCCCACCCCCACCAACATATGTGGTGTCCAATACAAGTAGTGCAATCGGAATTTGAAACTGAAGCTGGTTATTAAATGCAAATATAGAATAGATAATTTCATACACAAAATTTAATATTACTACACATATCTTAATTTGAAACATATTATTATTAGAACATATGAAATCAATGAATTAAACGCAGATCAAATATATTTGAGGTAATCAAAGAGCTAGGTAAGGTTGTTTTACTTTTAAATTAGTTTACTTTTAAGTTAGTTTTACTTTTTATTTTATTTTTTTAACTCACGCCTCCCTCGAAATCCTTCTACGCTCCCCCCCCAGGGGGACGCACCCCCCGGGTTGAGAACCGCTGGATTAGTATATACATTACCTCAAGGGTAAAGGAAACACTGAACTTCACAGAGTAGAATTATATGTAGTATATATAGATATATACTATATGTAGCTCTATTATATATTATTATATTTCAAAGTATATATAGTTCTAATTATATAAGAAAGTTGTTCTTTATTATATATTTATATAAAAATGTTGCGAATTATATACAGCACAGTCAAACTTTGCCGATATATGGACCTCTAGCTGCTGTTCCGTTCAACCGATCGAGATGAGATTTCAGATATAGTTAATCCAGAGGTATGAGCTCGGAATTCTGTGAACGACAATCAATTGGCGTCAAGGTTACGGTTATAGGTACAGAAACTCGAAATTTTCGAATGGCAACGCCCACTTTTTCCCGTAGCAAAATGCTCAGCGCATGCGAAAACACTAAATAGCGTTGGAACGGCAAGTGTATCACAAAAAGCGGACGTGTTATGCAAGCACAAAACATAGCTCTGTGAACAGCTTATGATGGCACCCACGTGTAAAATATGTAATCCATATAAAAGATTTCTTTTGTCCGATCTGTGTTGTCATCAGTGATTGGTGTCTTGCCTCTGTCATATGTAAATTTCCTCCGTGCGTCCTGATCGCGTTTCTCTTCTCCGTTCGCAGAGCTGTTTTTTGTGCGTGCATAACACGTCCGTTTTTTTCTGATACACGCACCGTTCCAACGCTCTTTAAGGTTTTCGCATGCGTTGACCATTTTCTGATGGGAAAAAGTGCCATTCGAAAATTCTGTGCAATTCGAAAATTTTGAATTCCTGTACCTGTAACCGTAACCTTGAGCTCCACTTTCTTGCCGTTCAGAATATCGAACTCATACCTCTGAATAACTATATCTGAAATCTCATCTTGATCGGTTGAACAAAACAGCCGCTAGAGGCCCATATATCGGCAAAGTGTTTTTATGACCACTCTGTATATATAAGGTAGAATTATATGTAGTTTATTTAGATATATACTATATATAGTTCTATTTATATAAGAAAGTTGTTCTTTATTATATATTTATGTAAAAAAGTTGAATAATATGTGGAATCAGTGTGCATCTAGATAAAATAAAAAAGTATTATTTATGATTAAGGTACAATTCCTAATGTACTATTTTCGAGGGAATGTCATTTACCTGCTACCCGAAAAGTGTTTTAACGTAGGATTATGTTCCTCCATAACATTCCTTCGGAAATCAAAATTTCAGACGCTAAAACCGTCCGTCCATCCGTCCTCGTGAGTTATAATTTTGGCAGCATGCCAAACCCAGTCTGTATCGCTTCGACAAGAAGTAAAGAGTTAAACAGAAAAGAACCAAAATACGTTAAAATTTTGATATGTATTTATATACATACATTTGTACATATATAGAGTGGTTTTAATTATAGTTCCACTTTGCAATGGTCTTAAAAAAAACTACTGGACCAAATGTTATCAAATTTGGTAATACTTTAAAGAAGGTCTTGGGAATTTCTTTTCCGACAAAAAAAAACGTTCAAAAACTCACAACCAGGAGGGAAATGGCGCTGTATGCAATATTGTTAAAAGAAGTAAGGGGAGGAATCTGACTTAATCTTTTGTTACACTGTGCTAACATTTTGTATACCCTTAAGAAACATTGATCTAAACAAAATTACCATTTAAATTGTGCGCATTCCGGAAATCGTTTTCTTACAGATCGCAAATTTGTGAATTTTGAAGCCTAAATTCGGTCCTAAGACATGAAGATATCGGTTTAAATCGTTTTTAACCGTTTCTAAAACGAAACTGTTTGTGGGGTTATGCAAAACCGCACTTGCAGTTGGCTTATGGCAGGAAGAAGCAAATGATTTATGCAGATGCGTTTTACATGTCATTAGATTTTTCAGATAAAAGTGAGCCTGTTTGTCAGAGTTTTCATTGTTACGAATCGACAATGTCTGTAACTATGCAAGACCGTGCTTTTCTCGTAAAATATTATTATTAGTTGGATAGCAATGAACGGCGTGCTTTGCAAAGATATCGTTCAAAAAGAGGAATTCACCGAGGGCCAATGATCCGCAAGGTTTGAGAAAATGATGGTGAAGTTTGAAGCCACGGGTTTGTTATCTGTTGCACCTGGGAGGGGAACGAAACCTGCTTCTGCGGAAACTGAGGAGGCTGTTGCATTAGCAGTGGTGGAAGCAACAATGGAAAGCACACACGGTACGTGCAGCGCACGTGCTGTCTCATGTCGAATGGACGTACCATGGAGTACGGCGTACAAAATTGTCCGTAAAGTGCTGCAGTTCTACCCATACAAAATTAAACGTAACGATCCTGCTGCAAGAGAATCTTTCGCTTTGGAATTCCTTGCACGAATGGAAATGGATGACATTGGCCATGGAACATTTTGTGGACAGATGAGGCTCCTTTCTACCTAAATGGCGATGTCAACACCCATAACTGCAGAATTGGAGCCAAACAAAACCCTCATGTTATCTACCTAGTTCCATTGCATTCTCCTAAAGTTAACGTTTGGTGTGGTATGGCAGCTAGTTTCATAACTGGACCATTATTCTTTGAAGAGCAGTCGACAGCTGGACCTGTTACATGCACTGTGACTGCAACTTGCTTAGAGTCAATGTTCAGATGTTTCGTGATACCTGAACTCCAGGAAAGTGGCATTTTAGACACCACGATATTTATGCAGGACGGGGCTCCACCGCACATTGGTACATGTGTCACACTGTCACTTAAGCAACATTTCACGAATGAACGGATTACAGGCCGAAACTTCCCCCACAAAATGGCACCCCAGCCACCAGACCTCAACTCCTGTGACTTCTGGCTATGGGGTTATCTCAAAAGCACTGTTTATGGTGATAATCTAAAGAATTTTGCGGAATTGAAAGCTGCGATACACCGACATGTCCGTAGCATTCCTCCTGATATGCTAAGAGCTACTGTTGAGAATGCAGTAATGCTATTTAACTTACTTTCGGAAAATGATAGACACCACATTGAACACTCGTTTCAGAAACGATTAAACACATTTTAAACTGATGTCTTCACGGCTTATTTCGTTTAACAGTATTGAATACAGCGCCATTTTGCATACAGACCCCTGGTGGTGAGTTTTTTAACTTTTTTTTTTTTGCGGAAAAGAAATTCCCATGACCTCCTTTAAACTATTACCAAGTTTGATAACATTTGGTCCAATAGTTTTACTTTTAGGACCATTTCAAAGTTGACCTTTAATATAACCACCCTGTTTATAGATACATATATACATAACACATACATCCATATACACATACAAAAGAGGTAAGCAACTGTAAGTAATAACCCGCGGTGGTTTCGTTAGATGAGACAACCTGAATTTTTTTTTTATTATTTGAAATGTAGGGTCAGTGGTCTTAACAGAAAATTTATAAACTTATAGGAACATTTGGTTTTCTAAACACCGTTGTGTCAGCTGTAAACAATGTAACATAGATTTCAGTGTAGAAATACAATATTCGCTACTATTTTTTTTTTGGGGGGGGACTAGAATGCAGTTAAAGAGTACAATATGGTGTTAAATTGTCAGTGAAAATACTCAATTGGATCAAGAGGAAGTATACAATGCCTTTTATGATTCACGGATCTATTGAATTAGTAACAATGAAGCCAAAAAAGGTCTATTTGCAACATTGAGATAAAAGTTTTAAAAACATTTCAATATAGTAAACGAATTTTCAATAGAAAATTACTGATTATTTCTGGCGTTTCTTTTGACAGCATATTAAAGATTTGAAGAGTGAAAAAGAATGACAAAGTGGATAATACATTTTGCCATTATGATTTTTAAGTTCGTATATTTTTAAAGAGCAATATTTAGAAGGTTTTCAATTAGTAGAAAACTACAATACATTCATATCGACCATTAAATTTTTTGAAAAAAAATCTTAGAATAGATATTAGAGAAGAATGAAACAATTGATTGCATTTAATCATTGTTCCTAATGTACTTCTAGTGCACTACCCTATTTTTTGGTTTTGAACTTTATGAAGTTCCTTTTTTACCTTAAAACTCTGGATATAGTTTGATTTTCCTAAGAAAGGGAAAACAGTCTGAACACATTAAAAATTTTTATCTAACCACAAATTTTATTGCGAGAGAACTGTACTAAAAATATCTTTTGTATCCCTAAAAGAATTGACAATCAAATATGATTTAATCAAAATCCTCTGATAACAAGAGAGTTTTGAAAAGTCTTTGTTTTTTTTACTTTTTATGGAGGAGTGTTTAATAACCGTAGTCTCATTATTCCGCTTTCCAAATCTTGTTGCAAAGAAAAGTAAATAAATAGAATTTAAATGAAGTCGCAAATACTTGAATTTTTTTTCAAAAATAACTAGCACTACTATTTTGAGAGCAATAAATCATAAATTGTTCGAGAAAATTTATTTCTTATTATCGAAAAGGACTTTATAATCAACGAAAATAATTTTATAAAAATAACAAAATCAAGAATACGTACAGAAAATTTGCATTAAGAATTCAAAATCTTAAAAATGTATAAGCAATGAAAAGAATCAGTTTGAAAATAACTGACGCAAGGGAAACAAAAGCATGCAATAATATAATTTTCGAAATTTCAAACAAAATGAATTTTTAAAAATTCATTTATTTTGCATTTCCCATACATTCCTAGCTGAAAAGAGAGTAATTGTGTTTTGTACAAGTGTTTTTAATTTAAACCATATTCGTTTTGCACAAAAATTTTGGCATATTTAATAGTCGGGACATCTCTAACACTTTTCAAAAACTTTAATGACTTTAGAATTATAATAGTTGCTTGTAAACTGGTGAAAAATCTTCAGTACCTACAACTCTTTTTCGTTATTTGGATGATAATTGGATTTCAAATGTCAGTGAAAGTCAACGTTCAACAGAAAATTTTTCCAAAAAGATAGCTTTCTCGAATGGAAGGTATATGGTAACTAGCATTGTACATATTTAAAGGAACACATCTATATATTTAAGTTGCTAAGCTGATTCTTTGAGCAGTGAGAGAAAACTACCGGATTAATTTACTTAATTTTGATCTTAAACTAAAGATATGTCTATAGATGTGTCAAATTTGGCTTTTGTAACCGCAATGTCGATTAATTAGCGATAATTTACAATTAAAAAATTTCTTGCTGCGCATGCTCAGTGACATGATTTAATCTGGCTTTAGGTATTTACTAAGCACGAAGCCGCATAAACAGATTAATTTTTTTTATTCCGAGGAATCTCTCTAGATCACTATCAGCCATTTTTGTTTTAAATTATGTTTGTGTGAGATATAGAATTAAACCTGTACAGAAATTGTTGTAGTTTGTCATTGAGTAACCATATTTCTTTTTATTGATTGGTTCCATAGTAATTTTTTAAAGTGTATTTGTCTATTCTTAATATTATGATTTTCAACATTTGGCAATGATGTGTTGAGTATAATTTATGTATTAGTGCATTTATTTACTATCCAACCGTCATCTTTTGACGGGTACCAACTAGTTTTATTTTGAAAGGGGAGCCAAACCAAGGGGCAAATGTTTTTATTGCCTTATTTACACTGCTTCCTTCACATGCGTCTTATAAGAAGTAACTAATACTTACTTTCTGAAAATAGGTAATAACGCACAGATATTATGAAAGGTTCAGTAGTGTATTAATACAAGTTCGATCTAAACACGTAAAGATTAAAAGACATTCTGTAAAAATGGGCATTATCAAACTATATAGCTCACCCCCTGGTTTTTTTTTTATCATGAGCGTGTTTAACAAGTTGTGACGCTCACGTCGTATTGTGGTCAATGAAGCAAACTAGGCACGTGGGCATAGTGTAAAATCCTGGACAAGGCAGGGATGTTCGTGTCCGCAGGATCGCATTACATATGGGCAAACGTCGTCCGGATATTTGCCTGTTGCATTGAGAATAAAAATGCGCAGGGAGTTTGATTTAAAGTATCTACTTCTAAGCTACTGTATCTCACAGGTATCTAAAAATGCAAGTTCTTTGTATATGAAATTTGCTTTTCTCTTTTACATTTTAAACTCATTTTTCTTTTCAAATTTTAAATAGCAAATATTTCTTCCTCCTTTATAACTTTTCAGACTTTACCTCAACTCTGTATAGGGATATATTTAATTTTCAAGATAAAGAAAATTCTAAGCAAAGTTCTTTTCTGTAGTACAGTGAGATGGATAGGAGGTAATGTCCACAAACCGACCCCCTTAATTTAAAAATCAGTGTATTTTAAAATGTTTATCGTGACACGTTAAAATCATATGGGAACATATTGCGCTCATGAATAATCTCCAAAGATGAGAAATGAACAGGATCAGTCATTCGTTTTCTTTTCGTAACGAAATGCAATGCTTCCAAAAGTCGGTTAAATTTTTTGAAATTTGAAAATCACTCATGGAAAATTCATATAAGCTTTTTTACAGTTAAAGAGGGTGTAAGGAAAATTAAGGAGATGAACCAAAATAGCTCGATAACTGTTAGGATTGATTGGATCCACTGCCTTGATTACGTACTGTTGGGGCCCCGAGTTAGCCTAATGGAAACTCGTCGGCTTTCGGCACCGAGAGTGCTCAGATGGAATCCCGACAGGCGCCCTTAAATACTTTCGTGTCTAGGCCGGATATGCGCACGTTAAATCCGTAGACCGCTCAATAGGTAGGGAAGGTAACATTCCCCCATATGCCACCCCTGGGGTTGCTCGATCAAAAAAATCGGGGCAGCACTACTCAGCCCGCATGGACCTGGTTTGGAACATCCGGCCAAGTGGCATTAGTGACAACAACAACACGTACCGTTGTACACAGTGAATGCCATTTTTTCAGTTAGATTGGAAATTGGACCGCAGCTCCTCAGAGACCCGAGTAACTAAGACATGAACTCACCGGATCATTTGAGATTGAGATTCACAGCGGAGGGTTATGGACTGCTTGTGATTTGTCAAATTACTGCTCTCTGTTTAAATTGAACCCAGTGCCCAAGTTACTCGTTGAATTGTTCTAAAATTACGATGTTGAAAATGGATGTATAGATGTCAGACTTTGTTATGAAAACATCGACTTAAAACTAGCCGGAACTGGTTTGCACCCAACCCGTCTGTTGCTCGTACGATTCAAAGCGGCGGCACTTCAGTGAATACTCATGCATTCATTGAAGCGCCGCCGCTTTGAATCGTACGAGAAGGAGAAAAGTTGGGTGCAAACTAGTTCCGGCTAGTTTTAAGTCGATGTTCCGGTACTAATTTTAAGTCGATGTTTTCATAACAGACTTGGTTTGGCGGCACCGGAAAAAATGTGTGATACGGCAGATCAGCTTTCTAGGAGTCGGAGATAACACACATTTCATGGAAGTCCAATTATTTTAGCTGTCAATACTTACGTAAATACAAAAGAGCAAAAATAACACCTTTTGGTATAACGAGTATTTCGTATGAACCCAGTTAACTCAAAGTTTTGAAGTGGATTAACCCTTTTGATGAACAATTAAATTTTTCATTGATATTAGGAATCCATTTCTAATTTCCGAAATATTCAAGCAAGGGATTAAGTAAAGCTCAGCATTCATTGTTTTTATTCTTTTAACGTCCGGTAACATATTTCAAACGCTGCTTCGTAGATTGAGTGAATAATAAAGATGGTATATAGATAAAGAGTATACCAATTAGGATTTTCCTGGTGAACATTGCATTTATGAGCTCTCTTTTAAAATTACAATGCATTAAAGAGTTTATTGAACGATCGATCTCTCAGAGTGATTTTTTTTTTGTTAAACACAACCCTCTTTGAAAATTCAGTTTAGAAATTAAAACTGACAGAGCTTCATGGTCTCATAATAGCACAATTTAAGGTTTTAATCATTTCGAATGTTGTTGCAGAGATCATAATGCTGACCAAATAAATGATCAAGATTTCATCCTAATAGGCAGTTGATGAACATCGGATTAGCAAGTTATTGGAGCAATCTTTGTGTGAATATAATCCGTAATTACTTCTTCAAGGGATTTTCTTCAAGGGCTTCAAAGGATTTGCTTCTAATTGGGACTTGGGAAACTCGCGTGCTAAAGTCATTCCCACTCTTGCTGAAGATTCCGATAAATCTTAGCTTTAAGAGGGCATTCTTTTCCACGCTTAGTGTATTTTAAGGACCCGCCTCTAACATGCAAATGCATTTTTTAGTCACGTTATAGTCCTTTTATTCTTATTATTTCCTCTGTCAAGTACGGGTAAAGGGCTGAAGAAAATAACATGAGTAAAAAAATTGAGTCTTCGCTTTGTTATAATTGTTTACGTATGTTATGTACTTTGATATAAGCTGAATTCCTTTTAAATATATTTAAGCTTATAGAAATTTAAAAAAAATATTAAATTAATTTTGCTCATAAAAAATTATGAATAAGTTTTTACTTATTCGCATAAAGTGTTAACAAGAAAGTAATGTATCAAGCATTCAAGTTCTTCAGTAAGGGAAAGTGATATTTATATTTTGTTAATTGGTTCAGAATGAGCCAGACTTTGTATCTTTTTTACGCTTAACTGCATTTTTTCCCATTCCTTCTTGTATTTGATTCGGTAATTTTCTCACCGCTTTTTTTGTTCTCGCTGCAAAGGACGATAGTTTTACAGGAAGCAAATTATTCCATTTATTCAACGTCTCCATTTTCTCCTCAAAATGAAGACGGATATTCAAAAGTAACGATAAATTTACAGCTCGTTGTTCGGCTGTGCTGTTAAATAAACGCATAGGATTAGAAATGTGCATTTTATAAGAACATATAAATGTTCTTTTACTGCTATCAAGTTAAGATTTTAAATTTAATATAAAACTGTTTCTGTTGTTGTTTTTGCTTTTGCTACTTGACCGACAGCAACATCAGGTAAAGTCCCGAAGGCTATGGGCGATGAAGGTGCGGCTCCTGTTTTAACTGTCACCACAAGGGTCGGAGTCCGACTTGGCCAAAGGACCAGTCCCGTAATTTTGAACCAAGTCAAGTGATGAAACCAGAACACGTGACCCCGTACCCCCAGAGGTAATTTTCGAGAACTTGGAGGACATTGCAGCCACGACAGATTTTACGTGCATCAGTCGCTGTTAGTGTACATAGAAGTGGATTTTTTAGTGACGGGCATCGAACCAGTGACTTTCAGATCACTAGCCCGCTTCTCTTGCCAACTGGGCCACCGCACCCGTCAAACTGTTTCTTTTTACTTATTAGGGTTACCACAGTCTTGTAATAGCAGTTTTCAGCATTTGAAGTGCTAAATGAGAGTGCCAAATTTATTCTCCAATAAACAATAACATATTTTGCTGAGTATTATATATATATATATATATATATATATATATATATATATATATATATATATAGGGAGAGAGAGAGAGAGTCGTTTAGTTAAAAATTAATAAAACAAAATATAACTTTATTTTCTCGTGTGTAGACTCCAGGGACGGGGAAAAATTGAGATGAATTTTTGCGGCAAATTGTTTAATACATCTACCTAATCAGGCGACCACTCAGGGTTTCCCTCCGAATAAATTGGAATTGCCAGATAACGTTTATTAAGATCCTAATGAAACACTTTGTTTGCAGCAAATATCGTTCAGTAATTATGCACTATGCATGTCCGTTGGGTAGCAAATTTGGTCCAAGTAATTTAAATAGACTGGTATGATCATGCGAAGCAACGGACAATCATCATACATCTTTTGCATGACGGTCATTTTGGAATGGTGTAAATACTAATTCGAGTCTCTGTAATTTACAAAAGAAAGCAATCGATATGCGTCAAGTTTGGGTTACTTTATAGTAACACGAGCTCGAAATTTAAATTCTATTGAATCAGGCATAATACCAAGGACTAATATAATTAAGTTTTTCTGTGATATCTATTTAAATAGAACTATGTTAATAATTTGATTTCATGTCCTTTTACCTTAAGAACAACTATTTACATTTGAAAATTCTTATATATATAGTTTCTTTATCATATACTGAACAATTTTGTACGTCAATAGTTTAAAATGTTTAATGGGTATAGATTCTAATGACTGACATGTAAAAATCTATAATTGTTTAAGATCATATATATATATATATATATATATATATATGCAGTGAAACCTGATTTTGCGTGTAGATAGGGACCGCACAAAAAAAAAAAAAAACACAAAATATTCAGAAACTTCATAAATATCTATAACAAATATAACTAAAAGTAAATAATTCAACAAAGCAAGATAATTATTAGCAAGAATAATGTAGACAAAATTAAACAGAAATCACGCACTTAGGACTCAACGCACCATAATGCATGATTTTGTAGCAATAGCGGAACTATATGATTTTTTTCCGTTATTGCTACAGAATATTGCATTATGCTGAGTTGAGTCCAAAGTGTGTGATTTCTGTTTATAGTTCCGTTATTGCTACAGAATATTTCATTATGCTGAGTTGAGTCCTAAGAGCGTGATTTCTGTTTATAGTTCCGTTACTGCTACAGAATCTTCCATTATGGTGCCTTGAGTCCTAAGTGAGTGATTTCTGTTTAATTTTGTCTACATTCTTCCTGCTAACAATTATCTTGCTTTGTTGAATTATCTACTTTTAGTTATATTTGTCCGTTTTCAGTATGAGGATTTGTGGCAACTGCAAAATCTTTTATTTAAAAGTTAAAATTTTCAACGCTAGGGTAGATTTTCTGTTAATTTGTTCGCCAGTATATGCCCTCTTTATGCGTTTTATTTCGTGTTGAATTATTTACATTCTTTGTGTTATAGCTATGACAAATAATTTTTGACAACAGATTATAGAATGCGGTGGAGAGCGACCGCATTCAAATAGTTTCTGTTACCAAATGTGTCAAAGCTTTATGAATTAGCGAGAAAGTGCTTTCCAAACAAAATAAATAATTAAATTACATATGAAAATATTAAAACAAATTGTAATTTCTCATTTTAAACATGGAGAAATTTCCAAAATTTACATATTTCGATACTACTCTTCGTATATAGTCCAAAACGCGCATATTCTTGTGATGAAAAAAAAGTGATGCCAACACCGTTGAGATTGACCTAACTTCACGGCGAACTTTCACATGGCAAACAGAATCTAGATCCATATTCATATACCGCATAAAAAAAAATCGCCCAAAAAATCGTATAAAAAAGACCACACAAAAACAGGTTTGACTGTACTAATTTCAACAACCTTGACGAAACTTACATAGCAAAATTTGCATTTATTAATTAAGCAGTATTAATTGCAGTATTAATTAAGAAATATGTCATTTACAGACTTAGGTAAATGGATTGTGATATAAACACATTTTAAGAGGAATATGAAATACTTCCTCTGAAAAACCCACCAAGAAAAAAAAATTCTCGTGTGAAAAACGTTCTTACAAGTGCATTATTTTAATCTGACCCTGTCCCCTTCAATAATATCAAGTAGATTATTTCATAAAAAAATGCAGAGTCTTTTAACACAAAATTGTTTACTTCTAATGCTAAAAATATCATAAATTATCAAAAATATCAAAATTAATGCCAACACATAGAAATTTAATATTAAAACAAAACGTATCGTATATGCACCAACATAGTTCTAACCACTGGCATAAAACATTGGTTTTAAAGAAGCGCGTGAATTACACTTCTGGCCACCCAAATTGCAACACCAAGAAAGACAAGAGATATCACAACAACATTTATTTTGTAGATAACATGTTGACCAAGTATTAAATGATTAAATTTATAGACTTCTCTGAAGTGTGGTTCCTGCCAAAATCAGTAACCAGAGTAGCCGCCATTGTTGGAGATCACCGCTGCCACACGCCTCGGCATTGATTCAAAGAGACTTTGGATGAGTTCTTGGGGTACAACAGACCAAGCAGCTTCCACACGTTGCCAAAGTTGATCTTCTGTGGCAGCTGGGGATGGAATCGGGGTCAATCGTAGAGCAACCATGGACCACATGTTTTCTATCGGCGAAAGATCCGGAGAGCGAGGCGGCCAGGGAAGCAATTCAATCTGGCGATTCACGAAGAACCGTTGGACAATGCGTGCGACGAGTGGTCGCGCATTATCCTGTTGAAATATGGCTGTGGGCAAGCCCTGAAGGTAAGGAAGGACAACTGGCTCCAACACCTCGGAGATGTAGCGCTGGCTGTTTAAAGTACCGGCAATGCGTACTAGAGGTGTGCGAGAGTGATATCCAATACCGCCCCATACCATAATACCCGGTGCAGGACCAGTGTGGCGGTGCATAACGCATCTGTTCAGCATCCTCTCTTCACGGTGTCTCCAGACTCGAATGCGACCATCGTGGTGTTGCAGACAGAAGCGTGACTCGTCAGTACAGACAATTTCATTCCATTCTGCCGTCCACATCCTTCTGTCATCGCACCATTGGCGGCGGAGACGTCTGTGGTTCTGCGTCAAGGGTAGACAAAGCAATGGACGTCTTGCGGACAGACCACTCTGCTGTAAACGGCGTCGAATGGTACGCGCAGACACTGGATGATGCGTTACAGACTGCATGTGCTGTGCTATGGTTCGTGATGTGACTGAGCGATCCGTCACTGCCATGCGCACAATTTGCCTGTCATCACGTGAAGTGGTGCGCTGAGGTGGATGCGATCGAACACGACGGTCCATCGTACCCTCCTGCATCCAATGATCACATATCCGCATTACAGTTGTTTGGTTTCGTCCAACACGACTACCGATTTCCCTGAAAGATAATCCACAATCTCGGTAGGCCACTATCCTTCCTCTGTCGAACTCGGATACTTGATCAAAAGATGATCGCTGTTTTCGAAGAGGCATAATTGATCGTTTTTTTGAAAAAACCACAAGAAAAACACAATTGCCGAACTTGAAATCGTCGAAATCTCCAAGCCTTAAATAGCGCTTTGAAGTGGCGCCACAGGCGCGCGTGATGTGCGTCTGCGCTGAAATTCTAATCATTTGCATATCTCACCTCCGCTAATGCATGTTGTAAATTTCATGTTATTTGCATGTTTCCTTCAGGGTGTTGCATTTATAGTGGCCAGCAGTGTATTTCTTTTTTCAAAATTGTTAACAAAAAAAAGTGTCACTCGTGGTAAAGGTTAGAAATCATCACCATCAGCATTTAATTGCAGTTTTGAGTCAATTTTAAGTAAAAGTATTGAAAACATATCCACGGGAGCTATCTTATGATAAAATAGTTATTACTGGTGAAAAACAAAGGATATCAAAGGGCGATCAATAGGACTAAATTATTTTTAAAAATGTTATCTTTTCATTTTTGTTACTTAAATATTATGTTGTCATGGCTTATTCAAGACAGAAAATGTCATTTAAAATTCGCAGGTTAGTTCTCAATTTATCATTAGAAATATGGAAATATGATTAAAATTATTAAAATACTTAATTTAAACAATAATTACAAGATAAAAAGAACTTTTTATATACCACGTTTTCAAATTTTCTGTTGAATCATATAAACTTGACAATTCTCTCTTAATTGCACAAACCTTGACCTAATTAATCTTTTTCACTTTCTTTTATTTAATTTTAATCACTTTTTAGTCGTTTCCACTATCCACAGACTTTTTAAACTTCAATTTTTATAATTTGTTTTTATTTTTCGCACAATATTTTTATAAACACACTTAAATCACATGTATTCTGTTTTAAAAATCGTCAAACGTCGTTACGCAAAAGTGCAAGCATTGAATTCGATCGAAGCTCCACTTTGTGGATTTTTTCGGCTAAAAGTATGAAAAGAATGCATTCTCATCGTGTTCTGAGCTATTCTAAAAGTTTCAAATGTCTAGCTAGTCGGGAAGTTAGTTAAAAATCGATTGCAAGATTTGTACTGGACAAATACACACACAAACAAACAAACAAGAAAGCGAGATAATAAAAACATGGTAATAAGAAAGTTTCCGTTATGATAAACGAAATATGGCAAGACCTTGATGAAACAGGTACTCTTATAAAGAGAAATATATCTTCGTGCAAGCAGATTTACATCGCAATGATACTTGTAAAAATCAGCCAAAACTTTAGCAACTACCCTTGGTGAATATAAGTGTTTTTTTAGCTTACTATGTTATACCGTTATTATACAAGCATTCAGTTTATGCTCCAAATTTAAAGTTACGGAATTTAAAAAAAATTTAGAGTCATGTTTGTTGTCACTTATATTTAAGTTATAGGCCTGTCACGATGAAAAAAGCAATGGTGGAGACGAGAGGGTGATTAATGATCTGTCTGGCACTGCACTTTTGGAAGAAAGCTATGGAATATCCATGTGAAGACAACTCCTGTTGCACTGCATAGATCACGTAAACCAATGAGAACTAAATCATTCACACAAACTGAAAATCACATTAAAGTACTAATGCAACTATTATTCGATTTACATGCTAACACTGTGGAATCATTCACATTTCAGCAACTCCTCTGAAGACGTTTGACTACCACTTTAATTTCACCTCCTCTGTCATTGTAAGACATTGCCTCCCAGTGTTTGATTGCGATTTTATGGAATCGCATCACATTTACATGAACGCGAACGACTTGGTTAAAATATAGTCAAGTGGATCCCGTTTAGTTGGATATATGGTATTGATACACTTATTTATAGTTATTATATGTTAAATTTTTAACACTGCCTTCTGCTATACAGATGGCTCAGCATTTAAGATCTACGGATGGCATGGTTGTCTCTAATTCGGTGATATTAAGGTGTTTGTACTTTTTCTGTTACCGTAAGATAGAGTTACTTTGTGACAGATTTTACGTTTTTTCTTGTGCCAGCCGATCAGTTTTAAAAACAGCCAAAAACGAATAACTGCAAAATATTGGTATATCCTTTCCTTCCGTAGTAATGTATTGCGCTAACTCTGATCTTTAATTACCATTGAGAAATTAAACTTAAAATGTGTCACAAAGTTGCCCCGTCTAGTGGGGCAACTTTGTGATATCTGTGTTTTTGCCTTGAAATCCAAGAGGAAAAATTACTTGACACAAATTTAGACAGTAAAACGCTTATCAAAACGTCGATACACATTAATATATAGCTATTACAAATATCGGATAGCTTTATCTATAACTTTGACATCAAAGAAATCTCGGGTGCCCAGGGCTGCCATCAGGTCTTTGATAAGATGAGGAAATTCGTCTTTCGGCACATTCTGCTCCTTCGGGTAGTTTTTTTCCAGATAGTTAATACTTTTTATCTCTTCAGTGGTATTTTAGAAAATGCAACATCGATTGGCTGGAGAAGGTGGGTCAACTTTGTGAGTTATTTTGTGACAGTGTCAATGTGTCACAAAGTAACCCCATCACCTTTAGATATTGAAGTTATGTTCTCATATCCCTCGGAAATACTACAACACAAAAGTTATATTGCTCCACAATCTAACCAACATATTGACAATAAAAAATAAAATTTCCTGTGGTAGTTGGTTGTATAATGTGTTAGCCTTCAGCACACAAATTTTCCGAAATTTGTGTCAATAGCTTGACAACAGGTTTGAACAATACACTGGCCAGCGAAGACAAATGGCGCGTTGAAACTTCGGACACTAGCCACTAGGTGTCTCTGTATGTCGGACAAGCTGTTGGCGCTGTTCTTTGCCTCCTCAGTATCACGGGCGCCGCTCATGATCGGAAATACGAAAAAAATCAACAAAGTAACCCCACCTTACGGTACTTTTCTTTGCTTGAAACACTCACTGATGTTTCACTGATGATATCTCTCAATTATGATGGCCTAGAGTTTCATCCGAAACTCTATGCCTTCATCAACTGTAGGACTGCGTCAAGATTTGTTATTATTGGGGTTTCCAAAACGGATATATTCGTATTATCCATATCCGTTATATGCAGGTTTTGAATTTTTTACCGTATTCTATATCCGGCGAATATTTTCCGGATATCTGCAGCTTATATGTTTTAAATTTTCCATATAAAATAGGCATTGAAATTTGAATTTCGACATTTTTTTTAAATTTGAGAAATCAGTTTCGAAGTTTATTCAAGAAAACACTTTTCCCCTGATGAAGAGACTTTTCCCCTGATGAGACTATACAGCATTCTGAGGATGAAGAGGACACTTTGTGTGAAGAATTCGTATCTCATTGTGAACCAGAAAAATAATTACATGAAGAACTAAATTCATACATTTCAAACGCGTCCAATGTTGAAAATGTAAGGATATCAAATGATAGTGTCACTTTAAAGCGTCTTCAAGAGAACTTCTAAGAGAACAAACAATCTTGAATTTTCTTTATAAAGCACTGAAACAAGCGAAACTGAGTTCAAGAGATTTGAATAGAGCCTTTTCTGTTTTTGGAAATTTCTGTGCAAAATTTTGATCCAGGTTTTCATGCATATTACTGATTGTATTATTATTTAAATAAAAAAAGGAATAAAATTTCGTAATTTAAAATTTAAAAGCAATAAAAGTAATAATTATAATGTTCAATAGGGGACTCACGACCCTTAAGTCGAGGAAATAAGGCATATTTTCATACTATTTGACTCTTTGTAACTATTTCAATTTACTCTCAATTTTTCCGAATTTTATGTATATGATAACGTGATATATTTATTTTAATAAACAAATTTTCAACTCTAAAAATAATAATTTTTTTTAAATGCTTCAGATATACCTTGTTTTTAAAGTATTTTTATTGCATACTGGCTTGAAATTAATTTTACACTTACATATATAATTTCTGTTTTATATTTAAAATAAATAATTAAAAATGCAATTAAACATAAAACATTCAACATTAAAAAAATTTTTCAATTTTTTTAAAACTGCTCAAAATATACTTAAAATTTCCTTAAATTTTTGCATTAATTTACCCTTGAAAAAATAACAAAATGTGCAGTGATTGCAATAATTCCAGTTCAGACGCAATAAAATAAGATCACTATACAGTGATAAAAATCTCATGGAATTATGTTTCATAGTTTTTGGGATATCAGCTGCGGAATGATGCAAAATTACATTTTGAGAAAATGAGTTTAAAATTTTTCTTACCATAAACTTGATCAGTAATTAAATACTTAATATCAATATCTCCGGAACTAAGCGGAATATTTTCATGCGGTTTGCTTTATTTTGTTCAGAAATGATCAAGCTTTAACATATATATTTTTTTCAAAAACTCGAATGTTTTAAAGATTTAAAAGTAGGGAGTCCCCTTAATATTTACTTTTTTTTGGTTATCAGGTATCCAATGGATAATTTTAAAATTACTATCCGATAACCTAGTTTACAGAAATTACGAATATTTCGAAATCCCAATTATTATATTTAATTTAATTGTATCAATTTAACAATAGTATTATAATATGATTACGGGTGTCCTTTGCATGAAACCCATTTTTGAATTTAGATCAATGTAGATATAGATGATGTCTACAAAAGGAATGAACTCTGAATTTCTACAAGAAGAAAAATATTCACTGCATGTTTTTAAACTTGATACTTATACTTGTTCTTTCACCATGTCTCTATTGCAAATGGAGTACTATTCCATTAGCGGGACCCAAATCATTGCCAAGATAAGATGTTGGCGCTATATCGTTGTCGGACATCAGTTGTCACCATAGGCGTACAGTGATTCCAACTTTTTCTTGGGGGGGGAGAGGGGGTCACGAATTGAATTCAGTTAAGTTCTCCTCAACATAACGACAGATGGACAGTCCTTAAAATATGAAATATTATGATTTTTACCATGTTTTTATTAACTTGGTTTCTTGCTTGTTTGCGTGTGTGTTTGTCCAGTACAAATCTTGCAATCGATTTTTAATTAACTTCCCGACTAGCAAGACATTTGAAACGTTTAGTATAGCTCAGAAAACTATGACAATGCATTTTTAAATACTTTTTGCCATCTTTAAGCAGAATTAAATTAATTTTCAGTTAATTTTGTTTTGTAGACTGGTGCTGCCATCTGTCGGCCGGGAGGGGAACGAAAAGCTAAACGCAAGTTAACTTCCAATTAACTTCATTATCTTTCAAGTTGATGGGATAATTCATCAAAAAATTATTGAAAAGTATTTATTAATACATAGAATTGTCAAGTTTATATGATTCAGCAGAAAATTTAAACACATGTCGCCAACAAAATAACATAAACTGGAGAATATTTGTGAACCGCGGTTCCATTGTACTTGTTATTTACGAGAAAAATATGAACCTTGAATATAACAATTCCCCCTTTTTTTTTCCTTCTCACGTATGTTTCCGATATCCATTTTCATACCGCTTTATTTATTCTGCTGTTGTTTAACACTTGATTTCTTTGTAAAACTTGTGTTTGTGTTCGCCTCATGTAGACAGCTCAAATCCACAAAATGGCATTTTAGTTTGGAGAATACTTTCTCTTGTTTCGTAAAATTCCCTCCCTAGCAGCTGGTAAATTCATCTACTACTAGAAAACCGATATTTTGTGCGTCTGGAATACCCACGCAAAATAACATAGGGGCTGTTGATAGTTCGTCTGAGTTTCTGAGAGTGGAGGAAATAATTTTATATTTTAAGGTTTTAGAGAGATTTACGTAAAGGCGTTATTAATTTATCTTTCATATTTATCGTTGAATTTTAAAGTTGTTTAATTCAGGTTTGTGTTTATGTTTTTTTTTACGAATTAATGGTTGTTTAAATAGAACGGTAACAGACATTTCGCTCATAGGACGTAGCATTTGATATTACAAAATGAATTCCACAGAAAACTGGAATATTTAAAATTTTTCACATTTAATAATGATATTCGTTTCAATGGTCTAGGACCTCGAATGGGCAGATGGGTAGAATATACACTCTTAGACCCCCCCCCCCCAAAAAAAAAAAAAAAAAAAAAACGACGCACGAAGAAGGAGTTATCCGAATGGGACGAAAATCGGTAGATGTGATGTACATGTACAGCAAAACAAATGATAACAATTTGAGAAAAATTGGATGATTTATTCAAGAGACAGAGTGAAACACAAAGTGAAAAAGTCACAAAGCTTCACAAAGTGATAAAGTCAAAAACGCGTTGGTCCACATTTGACCACTATGCAAGCAGTTATTCGGCTTGGCATTGATTGATAGAAGTGCCGGATGTCCTCCTGCGGGATATCGTGCCAAATGCTGTCCAATTGGCACGTTAAATAGTCAAAATCCCGAATTGGTTGGAGGGCCCTGCCCATAATGCTCCAAACGTGCTCAATTGAGGAGAGATCCAGCGACCTTGCTAGCCAAGGTAGCGTTGGGCAAGCATGAAGACAAGCAGTAGAAACTCTTGCCAAGAGAGGGCGGGCATTATCTTGCTAAATGTAAGCCCAGGATTGCGTGATATGAGGGGCAACGCAACGGGGCGTAGAATATCGTCGACGTACCGCTGTGCTGTAAGGGCGCCGCGGATGACAACTAAAGGGTTTCTGCTAAGAAATGAAATGGCATCACAGACCATCACTCTTGGTTGTCGGTCCGTATGGCGGAAGACAGTCAGGTTAGTATCCAACCGCTGTCCCGGGCGTCTCCAGACACTTATTCGCTGGTCATCAGGGCTCAGTTCGAAGCGGGACTCATTACTGAAGACGGTTTTATTCCAGTCAGTGACATTCCAGGTCGAATGGACTCGACACCACCGAAAACGGGCTTGTCGGTGTACAGAGGTCAATGGTAGTCGGTGCAAGGGGTGTCGGGAGCTCAGCCCCCTTTCTCTGAGCCGCCTCTGAATAGTGCTTGTGGTCACTGAATCACCAGTTGCATGTACTATCCATGATAATGTTGAATCTGGGGCTGTGAGAGCCGCTCTGACGATTGCTGGGTCCTCACGTTCTGTCGTTTCTCTAGGCAGACCGCTTCCTTCTTGACGCTGTGTTCGGTCATGGTTCACCCATTCCTGCCAACATCGTCTGTTGGTGACATCGCTCCTATCCAAATGTCGAGCGATTCGACGATATGAACAACCGGCTTTTTTGAGCTCAACTACACGTCCTCTCTAATTGCTGACATCTGCGCATATTGTTCACACACCTGTATGCGAGGAAAATTACTGTCTACCTGAGTACACGGAATGAAATTTGCAAAGAATTTATGACCTGGAATCGAAATTTCTCTTCTTCAATATCCTGCCAATTGTGCAGTCACATGTTCATTCATTGACCGCCAAACTTTAAAAAGTTTTGCATTTTCCGTCGAACCCTGTATGTATATCAATTTGTGTCCAATTTGCGTTACCTCTTCTTCGTGCGTCGTTTTTTTTGTCTAAGAGTGTGTATACCAGGTGGTCATAAAGAAAATTTGCCGATATATGGATCTCTAGCGGCCATTCCTTTCAACCTATCGAGATGAGATTTCAGATATAGTTATTCAGAGATATGATCTTGGGATTCTGAGAATAGCAACAAAGTGACACTCACGGTTACGGTTATAGGTATAGAAACTCGAAATTTTCAAATGGAAGCCCACTTTTTCCCATTGTAAAATACTCAGTGCATGTGAAAACCCTAAAAAGCTTTTAACGGTACGTGTATCACAAAAAACGAACGCCTTATGCACGCACAAAAACAGCTCCGTGAACGGCCAACAAAAACGCGATCGGGGAGCACGGAGGAAATTTGCATATGGCAGAGGCTAGAAACCAATCACAGAACGCCGTTTGCCAGATATTCAGCGTAGAAAACCGATAAAAAGCTCTCTGTTTGTGTTTTTATTAGCCATTAGCAGAGCTGTTTTTTTGTGTGTGCATAACGCGTCCATTTTTTGTGATACACGTACCATTCCAACGCTTTTTAGGGTTTTCGCATGCACTGAGCATTTTGCGACGGGAAAAAGTGGGTGTTGCAATTTGAAAATTTCGAGTGTCTATACCTATAACCGTAACCGCGAACGTCACTGTGTTTCCGTTCTCAGAATCCCGAGCTCATACATCTGAATAGCTATATCTGGAATCTCATCTCGATGGGTTGAACGGAACGGCCGCTAGAGGTCCATATGTAGTCCGTTTTGTAGGCCGTTCGCAGAGCTGTTTTTTGTGCGTGCATAACGCGTCCGTTTTTTGTGATACACGTACCGTTCCAACGCTCTTTAATGTTTTCGCATGCGCTGAGCATTTTACGATGGGAAAAATGGGTGTTGCCATTAGAAAATTGAGAATTAGCGCTTGTTCGTTCCATGCGAATATTAAAATAGCGACGTCTTACGCCATGAAATTAACTACCCTGAAGCCCCCCCTGCAAATTATCTCAATTATTCCCCTTTCTCCAATTAATTATTAACTAACACACACACACACACACACACACACACACACATATATATATATATATATATATATATATATATATATATATATATATATATATATATATATATATAATTTTTTTACAAATCAATTTACGATATATTTCTTTAATTATAATTCTTTGCCGATGTTTAGAGTATTCAAACACGTTGATGTTCCTCGAATACTTTTCTTCCTTCAAATACGAAATCATTCAACATTCGCCTTGTGATTTTTCATGGGTACAGTGCTCACCGTGCAACACAGACATGGAATAGATCTGATTTATAAAAGAATTATCCCTCGACCGCAACACTCTCCAATCACTTGAAGTAATTTTCAAAAACCACTCAAATAATACGTGATTAGCAAAAGGTCACGATCATTAGAAATTTTAAATCAACATCAATTTTTTTACCCCCTCTCTGCGTTCATCATAACTTCCGGCAGCGCTCAGTGGCTTTAAGTGGATAAATAAATATTCAAGACCAGATTAACAGTGAGCCTCGCACTTTTGGGCCGAAGTCGCCGGAGGTGCATGCACTTATGCGGTCTCTTAAAATAACAGGAGCGCTTCCACCGAGCTTCATACGAGCATTGACAGTAGACGGCGGTGAGGCGGATTAATGCAACTTTCATCTGCTGCTCTTTCTCTCCTCTTTTGCATTGAAATTTAAATCGCGGGGATTAAATCCCGTGGCGGTCTTTTCGGCCGCCAGCGGCGGAGGATTAATCGATTTCGGCGTTGCGGGAAAATTTTTGTCGCGATCAATCTAAGAGCGACGTTGCAGCAGCGACAAACGAGGGTAAATTAGGTGTATTTGCTAGCGTAAGTGATTCGCGAAAGGCAGGATTAGGGATAAGGTGTCGGTAATTTTGTTTTAACGAAATTATGACTTTAATTATGGGCTTCAGAGATTCCTTTCTTCCCGTCTCCGAAATTTACCATAGAAGCAAAATGTGGCCACCCCTGCCATCTTAATTTTACTGCAATTGATTAGTTTGGAAGTTATGGGAAGTACGCGAGTACGGACATTATGGAAAGAAAAAAATATATATTTATTTTCTTGGCTCAGTAACATAATTTTGAGCTTTTAGAGTGAAATTTAGTGAACTGATTTTGTAATTTAACCCTTCAGTGGGCGCTCCAATTTTTAGAATACCAGCAGGCGCGCGTGGCACAAAGTGCAACGTCTCTTCAATTTTTGATTATTCCTTTTGTAATGAATTTTTTTTTCAAATTGAAAATAATAATTCTGCGTTTTAAGACGAGATATAAAATGTTATTAATATTGAGATATATTTAAAGGCCAAAGAATGCAGATACAATCGCCTTATTTCAAAACTGTCCGGTTTATTGGATCTAAGGATAACTTGCGAATGGATTCCTATTATGTCCAAAAACATAAAAAACAATGAGATTATCCATCGTCATGATATGTGGGATACCGTGCAATAGCTTCACATTTGGTCGACTACATCAACTCCTACTTTTTTCGTATTGTAATCCAGTATAATCGCTGGTTTACCACGATTAAATCACGACTATCAATGAATGTAAAGGAAAACGAGGGTCAGAAAATCAGACCGGCATTAGAAAGTATGTAGCTATAAATAGAAACTGCTTAGAACATTCAAACCATACATGTAAAAACAAACCATTCAAAGTTACGAAAATGTTGCACTTTGTACACGGGCGCGCCCGCTGAAGGGTTAATTTAATCAAAACTTAATGTTTATCATTATGACATATTTCGATGTATTTTTTCTAAAAACGTAAAAATAAAAAAATTTGAAAGAATCATTTGTTCATATTAATTCTCGAAGTTAATAAACTTATTATGCTATAACGCTTTACGTTGGATTTTTTGTTAATTTTCATAGTTTTACTATAACTTAAATTTCATACTAAAATTAAAAAAACATGCAGTTTTGTTAAGCAACTTGATAAGCGTTAATCGTTTAGAATAAAAAAAAATTCAGATAGTTTCTTCTAACGGAACTACCGCAGGTTATTAACGTAGGATTACTTATAGTTGGTTACCTCTTTTGTATGCGTATATGTTTGTATGTGTTATGTATGTGGGAGAGGATAGCCGTGCGGGGTTTCAAGTAACTAAACTATTTTAATCTATACTAACATTTAATGAATATTACTTACTTACAAAGATTATTATTTACAAGGCTACGTCGTTAATTAATAACAGAATAGGCTAATGAACAGTATATAGTAGTCGTCTTCTACAATCAGACAAATGTATTATACACTGCTGGCCACTGTAAATGCAACACCCTGAAGGAAACATGCAAATATCATGAAATTTACAACATGCATTAGCGGAGGTGAGATATGCAAATGATTAGAATTTCAGCTTAGACGCACATCACGCGCGCCTGTGGCGCCACTTCAAAGCGCTATTTAAGGCTTGGAGATTTGGACGATTTCAAGTTCGGCAATTGTGTTTTTCTTGTGGTTTAAAAAAAACGATCAATTATGCCTTGTCGTAAACAGCGATCATCTTTTGATCAAGTATCCGAGTTCAACAGAGGAAGGATAGTAGCCTACCGAGATTGTGGATTATCTTTCAGGGAAATCGGTAGTCGTGTTGGACGAAACCAAACTGTAATGCGTATATGTGATCGTTGGATGCAGGAGGGTACGACGGACCGGCGTGTTCGATCGCATCCACCTCAGCGCACCACTTCACGTGATAACAGGCAAATTGTGCGCATGGCAGTGACGGATCGCTCAGTCACATCACGAACCATAGCACAGCACATGCAGTCTGTAACGCATCATCCAGTGTCTGCGCGTACCATTCGACACCGTTTACAGCAGAGTGGTCTGTCCGCAAGACGTCCATTGCTTTGTCTACCCTTGACGCAGAACCACAGACGTCTCCGCCGCCAATGGTGCGATGACAGAAGGATGTGGACGGCAGAATGGAATGAAATTGTCTTTACTGACGAGTCACGCTTCTGTCTGCAACACCACGATGGTCGCATTCGAGTCTGGAGACACCGTGAAGAGAGGATGCTGAACAGCTGCGTTATGCACCGCCACACTGGTCCTGCACCGGGTATTATGGTATGGGACGGTATTGGATATCACTCTCGCACACCTCTAGTACGCATTGACGGTACTTTAAACAGCCAGCGCTACATCTCCGAGGTGTTGGAGCCAGTTGTCCTTCCTTACATTCAGGGCTTGCCTACAGCCATATTTTAACAGGATAATGCGCGACCACACGTGGCACGCATTGTCCAACGGTTCTTCGTCAATCGCCAGATTGAATTGCTTCCCTGGCCGCCTCGCTCTCCGGATCTTTCGCCGATAGAAAACACGTGGTCCATGGTTGCTCTACGATTGACCCAGATTCCATCACCAGCTGCCACAGCAGATCAACTTTGGCAACGTGTGGAAGCTGCTTGGTCTGCTGTACTCCAAGAACCCATCCAAAGTCTCTTTGAATCAATGCCGAGGCGTGTGGCAGCGGTGATCTCCAACAATGGCGGCTACTCTGGCTACTGATTTTGGCAGGAACCACACTTCACAGAAGGCTATAAATTTAATCATTTGATACTTGGTCAACATGTTATCTACAAAATAAATTTTGTTGTGATATCTCTTGTCTTTCTTGGTGTTGCAATTTGGGTGACCAGCAGTGTAGTTTGTGTCCGTCAAACCGCTGACTGCATGGGGTTGCCAGATCTCTCATTCTTTAGTTAGGCTTGAGCGGCGCAAACGGATTTTAGTGTCATCTATTCGTATAGTCAGGTACCACAGCCCCATGTAGGCTCAATCACCATAGGTATATATATATATATATATATATATATATATATATATATATATATATATATATATATATATATATATATATATATATATATATATATATATATATGTACGTATACATACATATATGTATATATATGCATACATATATTTTGACAAACATATACATATATGTATACATATATGTATGTCAAAATTTTGACTCATTTTGGTACTTTTCTGTTTAACTGTTTACCGCTTGTCCAAGCGATACAGATTGGGTTTGGCGCGCTGCCAAAATTATAACTCACGAGGTACGGGCAGACGATTTTAGCTTCTGAAATTTTTCGTTTTCGAGGATCGTTATGGAGGAACGTAATCCTACCTTAAAATAGTACCTTTATAATAGTTTTCATGATCATAGGGGGATATAAAAACCTCTGATAATGGAATTTTGCTTTTATAAAAACGTATATGGAACTAGAGAAGCAATATACCGAAAAAAGGATGAAATTCAAACTAAATATTGATGTAAAAACCATGCAAATGATTTCAAATTCTTGAAAACTGACTAATTCTGTATTTATCTTCAGCCCCGCTACTTTTCTAAAAATAATGAATTCTGTGGAGAGACGATAAAATATCCCAATATAAAATTTATCTCGGAACGAGGATATCAGAGTCATAACCTTTACGATTAAAATTTCCTCTCTTTATGCCCGGAAATAAAACAAGCCATCAATGAAAGATGTACTTCGTAGGGCGTCAAAAGATAAACATTTTAGATTGCTGAAAGTTTAAAACTTTTCTAAAAGCTCTCTTTAAAAATTCAATTCCTTTCGAGAATCGGGTTGTGTAGAAATATTGAACAAGGAATAAATATACGATTTGCTGGAAGCGATTTTTATTTCCTTTACTAGTCTGGGAACTGTTGAATATTGATTAAATTACGGAACACTAACTTAGATCAAAACCCTGCGAAATTGAACTTGGAATACGTTTTTTTTTCTTCCGAATTTAAGGTTTTAATGTTAAGTTTTATCGTTTCTCGTAATAAGGCATCATTCATATGCAACAGAATAGTATTACAGGGATCTTACTTCTGCATAGCTTTTTGAAGGACTTTTAAAATAGAAGTCCACTTGAACTTACGGCACAAGTTAGGAAAAATGTAGAAATCCTAGTACTCACACTTCGAAACAACTAACTGCAGACATCAAGCTCCGAATTACTGGCCGTTACATCCGTAGCTAAGTCTGTTCAATGGCTATGATTTCTCATCGATTGAATGCCGAACTTCATTGGTTAAAGGAATTTTCACGAAAGAGACGTTAATAAAATTACAAACGGAATTTTTCGCGTAAATGATGCAGCAGCGTAAAAAGGATCCATTTTCTGAGTTGATTTTAAGAATCACTATCATATGAGTTTATCATGTGAGTTTCCAGAAATAGATCTGTTAAAGATATCTGATAAGGTTCCTTCATAGATCTGTTAAGGCACTATGTTAGGCGCTTTAGCCGCTGACGCTTTAGCGAAGTATCACAGTAGTGATGTTTTTGTTTTAGCTCTGTTACGCACCTTAAGATAAATCCTTTTAAGCACGCAACAGGGCGTAAATGTAAGACCGGCGCAGATGCTAGTATGTTGTTGTCGTTGTTGCTTATGCCACTTGACCGACAGCAGCATCAAGTCAAGTCCCGAAGGCTATGGGCTATGAAGGTGCGACTCCTGTTTAGACTGGCACCACAAGGGTCGGAGTCCAACTTGGCTAAAGGACCAGTCCTGTAATTTTGAACCCTGTCAAGTGACGAGACCAGAACTTTTGACCCCACACCTTCAGAGGTAAATTTGAGAACTCGGAGGACATTGCAGCTACGACCTATTTTATGAGCCCCGTCTACCATTAGTGAACAAGGCGGTGAATTTACAGCGACGAGCATCGAACCAGGGACTTGCTGATCTCTGGCCCGCTGCTCTTGCCAACTGAGCGACCTGACCTCAGATGCTAGTATTGGCCTGTCTAGTATCTGAAGTGTTGGAGATAGGCAAAACTGAATTATTTCATGTTGAATTGAACCATGCCAACTGGTAATAAAGTCAAAGTAATAAATTATTACTTTGACTTTTAAGCCGCCCATTCACTTAGATGTACATTTCAGCTGTTACTTTAAACAGCTTAGGTAACATTGTGAGTGAGACATACGTGTGTGGAGCGCTGACTCGCCTCTGATTTGGAAAAAGCCCAGAATTAGTTGCTCAAGGTCAGTCTGTAGCCCAGTATCACTGAATATAAGTGCGCTACACTTATGTCCCTGAAGACCATGTCAGTGCTTGAAATATTGAATCTATTAAATATTCACTAAACAGTGTTCGTAAATAGGTGATGTCCTTCCACTCATTTTTCAAAAAGAAAAAAAAAATAATAATAAATAAATAAATAAATAAATAAATCTTTCACCTCGACCTCAGAAAGGATGCATTTATCCCTTGATAGGCACCTTATGAAAAATGTACAACTGCACCTTTCCGAAAAAATATGTAAAATACTATACTTAATTTTTAAGAATTAGAGAGAGGGCTGTTTGTTTATATATCAGGGGTGGCCAAGATCCTTGATAGTCCGAGCCATTTTTCAAAATTTGAAATTTTTCGCGAGCAGCATTTTAATACGTATTTAAATGGTATGCAAAAAAGGTATTAAAAAAATTTTTTACAGAAATTATATTTATTGAAAACATATAAATAAAAGTACAAAATAGGTGTATTGAATTTAAATATTAAAAATTAAACACATTTATATTACTTCTCTTGATAATTCTTTACATTTTGGTGAATAATTGGTGACATCACTTCTCAGTAATTCTTTGAGATGCTGGTTAGTTAATACTGATCGGTGTTTGGATTTCACGAATTTTAAAGTGGAATAAAATGATTCACATAAGTACGTTGTTCTGAATATTGAAATAATTCGACAAGCAGCCTTTTTTTAATTCAGGAAACTTCGATTCAGGTACAAATTTCCAAAATTCAGTATCCGGCGTCGACTTATATTTTAATTGTAGAGCTTGATCTTCTTGTATCTCTATTAATTCTAATTCTCCAGATGCTTTTTGGGTCATAATTATATTGGAAATGGAAAACTCACCTTAAATTATATTAATTTCAAATGGATTCAGAAAAAAATCAAGAGACGATTTAAAATATTTCAAGTCTTGAAATCTATTTTGGAATTCCGTCAATATTCCTTCTAGCTTTTTTATATACTCGTTGAGTATTTCTTGTTTAATATTGGAACAAATTTTTTTAATTCGAGGAAAATGACAAAATGTTTTATTTTTAATGTCCTTTTGAAAAACTTCTATTTTCTTGCTTCTATTTTATTTTTTTATTTTCGTTCTCTGTCGTCATATTTTTGAAAGAACTGTAAATAAATAAAGAAATTTAGAAAATATACGTTTTGTGTTATTCAAATAATAACAACACGTGTTACATACTACGAAACAAATTATAGTTAACTTACCAAAAATTCCAGATTGCAAATTATATCCGTAGCAAGAGTGATACAAATTGTTTCCTCTAGAGCACAATGTCAACTGTCCGTTGCAATGAAAGTTTACAAATTCAAAATCGGTCTGGAGTCGGTCGATTACAGACGATTACGCCACTGTTTATGTTCGTTCGCGCAGTTTTCGATGAGTCATATCATTCTTAACTTGGACGGAAATGAAATTTGTTACAACGTTGCACTTAGTCTTTCATATTTGTTGTCAGTAATTTAAAAGTGTAATCAACCCTTTTTTCCTCAGCAACTATCTTCTCTAATGAGTAGAGGGCGCTACGCGCTACGAGGATGTGTCCTCTCCTTATTTTTGTCTTTAAAAAGGGAGAGGGGCTTCCGGGGAAAAACTCCCAGACAGGCGTTGCGGTTAGTAGTTGATCTTCTAATGCCGTTGAATGGGGTTGTTGTTCTTCCTAATGTTAAAATTGTATATATGTAAATATATTTAAATTAATTATGTATGTGCTATTGTAATTAAATAAATATCTTCACCTTCTGAGATGGCGTTAAACCTGATTCCAGTTAGCTTATTTATTTTCGACGCTGAGCCTGACTAGTGGCGTTCTTTCCCGCCATAAGTGATGACCGTCGGACGCCGAACACTGGATAAAGTCGTGAAGTTTCCACTTCATGCTGCCGTCAAGAGTTGTTGTCGCCGTCAGCCGCTGTTTTGCTTTTAATATATGTTTAGTTTTGGCTTGGGTTGGCGATGAACGTTAAAGCACCCTCGTTCCCGCCACAAAAGACATTTTGAAACACATACGGAACGATAATAATTTTTAAAAATATAATAACACAAAAATGAAAAGGGAACTCGGGTACATTTATCTAGAGACACAGGTTGGTCACCCCTGATATATATATATATATATATATATATATATATATATATATATATATATATATATATATATATATATATATATATATATATATATATATATATATATATATGTATGTGTGTGTGTGTGTGATACTTGTGTGTGTGTGTACTAACCTACCTCGCCAATACTAACCTACCTGGCCAATTTCTGGCAACCCGTTGACAGCTACTTGTACGCTCGCCATAAGGTAGATAGACATCGCCTTGTAAGGTTATGTTTTTTGCTGGAATAAAATTCTTGAATTCGAATCCTTTTGTTTCGGCCTCGATGTGCTTATTTCAGGAGATGACCATTCGGGTCATTTCCTATATATATATATATATATATATATATATATATATATATATATATATATATATATATATATACACTGGTGAAATAAATTAAGAAAATTTGTATATTTAATCGAATTTCATGAAAAGAACTGAACTGAATGTAAAACCACTGCTTCTAGACAAAACTGCAAATCTTGTACGTCAAATACGTAAGCGTACACGGGTGTGTAGACGGAGCCAGTAGAGAAACAGGCTTTATAAGCGCTCGTAAGTTAAGACGCATTTCGTTCGCTAGCACACCTCGGCGAATTTCTTAGTGTTATTTTGCAGCAATCTGTTAATTTCAAATTATAACAGTAAAAATGAGTAACCACCAACGTATAGATGATGGAATGAGGTGACGAATTGTGGGGAGTCTAGAAGCAGGCCAGTCTCAAGTCCAAATTTGTAGAGAGTTCAATTTAACTCCCAGCGTCGTATGCAACTTATGGAAACAGTTCCAGGATACCGGAAGAGAAAGCCACTGAGAGAAAGCCTGGGCAAGGTCGTCCAAGAGCCACGACGGCCAGAGAAGATCGCCATTTGTCGATTATAGCTAGACGTAACAGGAGTGCTACAGCTTCTCAGCTCTCTCGTGACTTGTATGCAGCCACAGGAACCCGTGTATCAAGGGTGACTTTCCAAAAGACTTCATGAGAGAGGGTTGTTTGCAAGAAGACCTGCTGTTTGCTTCCCGCTCACTTCTACGAACAGGAGAATCCGTTTATCATGGTGCAGAGAACATAGAGATTGGAGTATGGATCAATTTTCGACCGTTCTCTTCACCGATGATTCCCGGTTCAGCCTAAACACCGATTCTCGCCGTACGTTCATATGGAGAGAACCAGGGACCCACTACCTACCCTCCAATGTCTGCGAAATCGACCATTATGGCGGAGGAGGTTTAAAGGTCTGGGCAGGCATCATGTTGGATGGCCGCACACCTCTCCATGTCTTTGAAAAATGCACTGTGACTGGTGTGAGGTATAGGGATGTGGTCTTGGAGCCCTATGTTTGCATTTTCAGGGGTGTAGTTGGCGCTGAGTTCATTTTAATGGACTATAACGTGAGGCCACATAGAGCTCTTTGGTCAACGAATTTCTAGAGAGTGAGGATATTCGCCGGATAGATTGGCCAGCCAGATCTCCAGACCATAACCTTATAGAGTATGTCTGGGACGCTCTAAGGTGGGCAATTGCAACTCGCAACCCCCCTCCGAGAACCATCCAGGGAATGAAAATAGCGTTGCTAAACGAGTAGGACCAATTTCCACAGGAAATGATAAACTTCCTTATTTCAAGTATGAAATTACGCGAGACCTGTATATCTCTAAGAGGGGACCATACTCCCTATTAACCCATCTATTAACCCATCTATTAACCCACTTTTTTGTTTATTCAGCAACCGCTGTTTCATACCTTCCGACTCCAACGAGTGTTACGCACGATCATGCGTGTGCATTACAATTATTGAATGGTTATTTATTTTATATTGAATCAATGTATGTACATATCAAATTTCACTAAAATCTGTACAGTAGTTCTAGAGATAATCGATCAAGTCTGCAAATTCTCTTAATTTCTTACACCAGTGTATATATATATATATATATATATATATATATATATATATATATATATATATATATATATATATATATATATATATATATATATATATATTCAGTCAAACCTGATTTTGCGCGTAGATAGGGACCGCATGTATATATATATATATATATATATATATATATATATATATATATATATATATATATATATATATATATATATATATATATATATATATATATATGTATGTATATATATATATATATATATATATATATATATATATATATGTATATATGTATATATACTAGCTGAAAACCCGCACTTCGTTACGGAGTACATTCAAAGTAAAAACATCGGTGAATGTATGCAATTAATGCCAATATATATATAATAAATACGACGAACAATGTATATAATTGATGTAAAATATATATATATTTATAAAAAAATCGTAAGGGATATTTTTATAGACAAAATAATGTAGAAGAAGATATTCAAATTAAATCTAATATAAAGAATACTAAAGAATATAGTACAGTTAATATAGTACAGTTTCTAGAACATTTCTTTTACTGTATTTTAATATTTTTTTGGATAATGTCCAATCGTCTGCCGCATTAGCGAGAAAAAAAAATTATTTTTAGTCTATTTAGTTTTTATGCACGTGACGATAAATTTATTTAAAGTACCAGAAAAAGAAGTCACGTGATCAGCATTTAATAAATTAAATTCTAAAAATTAATCTTTAAAAATTCACCAAAAATCAGGAAATGAAGGTAAAGATTCGAAAAGGATTTCATTTTAAAGGAATTTTTATGATCTTTCTCGTGATATAAATTTTATAACCCTCAAATTATTATTTTAAATGCAAACTTAAAAAAAGTAAAAAAAACATCTTAAAAATTTAATTTTAAAAAATCTAAGAAGAATTTTTCAAAAATCTCTCTTAGTGCACCCCTACACTATAAGAAGAATCGCCATGCAAAATTTCAGCCCTTTAGGTCCAGCGGTTTGGTCTGTGCGTTGTATGTCAGTCAGTCAGTGAATGAATGAATGAATGAATGAATGAGTCAGTTACGGAACTGTTTTATATATATAGATATATATATATATATATGTATATATATATATATGTATATATATATACACATATATAGTATATATACATATATATATATACAGACATATGTATATACCTATATATATATATGCGTATGTGTGTTTGTGTGTGTGTGTGTTTGTTTGGCATCTCTTTTAATATCGGGTATATTTGTATAACTTGAGGAAGAGAAGTACCTCGTTTATGGACAATAATTGCTCCCAACTTCCTGTTGTGACTGACAATAAAGTGTATAAGGATAAGAAAATCCCGCTGGCTTGTGTTTTTCAGGATTAACCACCTAATGCATTAAACCTAATAGCATTCGTTGGGATTATAACCCTGTTCTAAGTTAAAAAAAGAAATAGAAAACATGCATAGATATGAAAAAAATAGTAGTTTTTTTTTAAGTATGATACAAAAAAAGGTCATGAAATTGATTTCTCTTCATAAAAAAAACTTCTGTAACGAGAATCAAAGAAATTTAGAGAAAAATGTAATTAGTTTATCCTTGCATAAGTGTTGCGAACGAAGTATGTCTCTTCCCATTCGCATTTAACCTAGAAACCGCCGCGAATTTTTGCAACCATTGCGAAATAAATTTCATCTGCATTCGTCTAATCAGTCAGTCGCTGGAGGCTTCGTTTTCCGTAAACACGGATTGCTAACTAAAGGTTCATTAAGATCGTAATCAAGCACATTGTTTACTACACACGCCGTTTCTGTAATTAAGCATGCTGTATATGCATGGAGATTGGAAATTTTGTTGAAGCATTTCAAAGGGCAGTTCAAAAGCAAAAAGGGGGTGGAGATTTTAAAAGCAAACATAATTTAGCAAACATGTGTAATAGACTGCTCTAAAGCCCCGTTCCATGTATAAACTTTAGATTTGTGATGATGTTTATTTACGAACGAAAGTTTCCATAATGCATAAAAGAAAATAGCTTCTACTGCAAGTTTAAAATTATGTCGTCGTTAAACGAATAGTGCATAATCAACAGCGAAAATATTGAACAAAACTGCACTCTCAAACAAGTAATTAAATTGCATTTTACTGCATTAACATCTTTAAAATAACCATTATCGATTATATCGTCTCATTTTCCGTTCACCTTTTAATTATTTTAGTGATATATGTGTCAAATTTTCTTATTTTAGGGAATGGAAATTTTTTACGTATAATTTATATTTTTTAATATGTTCTTCATAATTTTAAATATTTAGCACAGAATCAATTGAACTCACATTCAGTCTATATATCAACACACACACACAAATACATGCATACATACATACATATACATACATACATGCATACATATATATATATATATATGAATGATATGGTAGCCTTTTTTACGTTAATTTAGCGCTATAATAATGTTGCAGTCGTGGTCCAAAGAATAGCAGATAAGACGTATTAATACTTAGAGAAAATTTATTATGGCTTCATTGAACCAGAGCTCCGAAATGGTTGGCCAGACCACTCCACCCAAACGACCGCTTGCCATAGCAACCTTCCCCATCGAAATTTATCTGCCAACTAACTTAGTTCCTTTCTTATTCTCCCGCCCAACCTTTTTTTGCTGACCCTTAAATCGAATGTTCTCGAACCTTCTTTCTTATGTAACGTTAACCCCTATTCTGAATAATCTTCCTTTAAAAATTTGACCGTCAGGTGGTGACCTCTATAAGTAACTTTTACTATTAAAACCCTTGTTTCCTTTTTTCGACGATTTTTCAGGAATTAATAATATTTAATTGCTAATTCCTATTTTTTCTAAACAAAACCCCCGTTTAAGGTTCCCTATAGTTAAAGCTTTACCCCCCCCCCACACACACACATATATATATATATATATATATATATATATATATATATATATATATATATATATATATATATATATATACATATATATATATGTGTGTGTGTGTGTGTGTGTAATATATTAATAAACTTTTTAATATGATCCATAAAACCTGTATTTACCTAAGAAATCAAGCTCTAAACCCATTCAGAACTGGTACTCTTGTAGATTCTGTCAATTTATTACGCCAATTAAACCTTATAAAATCTATCATTTCTACCATTTTTTACCATAAACTTTGAATATAAAGAACAGACTTTTAATGTACAACGTTCTACAAATAATGCAGTGTATTTTCCCCAAATGGTGCTGTTAGTACCTATTTATAGGGAATAATTTAACAAAAAATGGCATGGTAACTAATAGCCTTTTGTGTGTTTCAGCCCTTGAATTTGCTTCCAGGATATTTTTTTTAATTCTCAGAGGCCTGCTAGAGGGGTCACAGCGCGAACTATCCCATCTTGTGATTGCACCCACCTAACTTCTCTATTTTTTATTTACTTCCGGATGATACGTACGGTAGCCATTTTCAGACGGCGGACATGTAATATTTTTACCACGAGTCAGAAATCTTCGATGTGAGATTTTATGCCGGCCATTTTACAGATTATTTGCTCCACATTTGACGGTTTGACAATAAAGTAAGGCTATATATAGTATTGACATCCAATTGCGTATACTTGACTGTTACTTTTATGGAAATTTTTCCCAGTATAGTTAATCTCATTTACGGCCATCTGCTGGACTCCCTATTATTTCCCAGTTAAGGTATTCGGTTGCGTCAGTTCAATAAATTTATGTCAGGGATTATAAATGAAAAGCACTACGAAATAACCACTCCGCTTGACTGTTCTCCTTAGAAATTTTAATTAATTCCTAAAATCAAGTTTAATTGAAATTTAATTAGCAAATGACGTTGGCTTGATGCGCATTAAAAACGGGCTATATTTATGAAGAAATATCTGGGAAATTCGGTTTTGAACAAAATAAAAACTCTGAAGGACACCAAGACAGAAGCAAAAACGTAAACTCAGATCTTTTTGAAAAATCAAGCAATATTTTGAAGCTTCCATTTTTTTCAAACAATAAGGGGTATATAGAAATCATAGGCTTAGTATAAAATTTCATATTTTATCCAAAATCTGTGAGAAAAGACACTGGTACAGAACTATAAAACAATTTAGGATAAAGGAAAGACGTTGGAGAAAATTTTGATCCTCTGAACATTGCTTTACTTGAAAACTACCTTTACTATGACCTTAATGAGTTTCAGGCAAATCTTCACATTTTATCATTTCAACTGTGAATCTCAAACCCACCCATATAAAGAAAACGTATTTAAGATAGTAAAAGTAGCGTACTATACTCCAATATTTCAATCTTTTCCAGTGACTTGAGTATATGTTTAAACTGTCTGTCAACAATGTGTTAACAAAAGAAATAGGTAGGGTAAAAAGCAGTAAAAAGAGAGTTTAGAGAGCGAGAAGCATGTAGTATTTTGAAAAATGATGCTAATAAAAAATTATATTAAAATTATAATTTTTAGATAGAATAAAGGCTGGTATCTGTTGTTTTATTATTTATTGTATCATTTTTGTTTAGATGATATGTAAAAAAAAATTGTTTAGATGGTTCGTAACAAATGGGAGATTTGTTACTGTGATTGTAAAAACTGTTGTATACTGTGATTGTAAAAACTGTTAAATTGTAAAATTGTACAATTACTGTGATTGTAAAAACTGTTACTGTGATTGTAAAAACTGTTAAATTGTAAAATTGTACAATTGTTAACTTGTTAATAATAATTGTGAAATTGTTAATGATATTGTAAAATTACTATAAGTTGGAGATTTATTAAGCAGGATTTATTAAGCTCATAAATCCTGCTAGTTTCTCTACAACTTGAATTGATGTCAGAAGCCGCTATCGGAATAATTGGTGCTTCGTAATAATTGGTTTTAAATGCCAACTCGCATAAATTGAAAGTAGTATTTTGAAAAATGATGTTAATAAAAATTAAATTAAAATTAGGATTTTCGGATAGAATAAAGGCGAGTAACTATTGTTTTATTATTTATTACATCCTTTTTGTTTAGAAGATACGTTACAAAGGGGAGATTTATTAAGTCTGATTGTAAAATTTTAAAATTATAAAATTGTTAACTTGTTAATAATAATTGTGAAATTGTTAATAATATTGTAAAATTGCTATAAATTGGAGATTTATTTAGCATGATTTATTAAGCTCACAAATTCTGATAGTTTCCATGCAACTTGAATTGATGATGTCAGTAGCCTACCTGCTATCGGAATAATTGGTGTTTCGTAATAATTGGTTTTAAATGCCAACTCTCATAATTGAAATGTAACAGGTAATCAATCTGCTTTTTAATCCCCTTCAGGAAATACGGAATGTTTCATTATATTTAATGCTAAAGGAAAGATTAAACGCGATTCAAATTTACCTCTTGTATGTATCGAATACAAAAAAACCCCTTATAATTTATTGTTTCACCAAATAATTTCCACAACTACATCTCAGAGATTAAATGTTTCTTTATTTGCCATTTTTTTTAATTCTACATTTCCATCGAAGCAGATAGAGGTGTCAGAAAATAAAAAAAATAAACAAAGAAAGACTTTCTTCCACCATTTTTTTTTTCACGGTAGACGGAACAAAAAATGGAGATTCGATAAACTGATTTCCCCAGTTTACACACCCGAACAATCGACAGAGAGAAGTCCAAATACGGAATGATGAAATTCCCATAACACAAAACGTCAATCTCTGCCACTTGACGTTGTCGAAAAATATCAGGTTTCATCTAGTCCAGATCCCGAATTTTTTCTCAGAGTAATGTCGATACACTTTCTTCGCTCTTTATACCCGTTTATTTTATTCTTAGTTTGAATGCCATTATTTATTTATTTATTTTTTTTTTGGTTTGCGTTTGTGTAAAGAAGTGGGTCGTTAATTCAGACTTACGGAAAGGCATTCTGGTTGTTGTTTTTTGTTCTCGCTTTTTTCATTTATTTGGAGGAGAATGCTAGCTTTCCATCCCAGCTGACAAATTCATCAGGCTACGAAAAACCAATATTTGGGATCTGAGATGCTTTTTTTGCCTTGAATGTGAGCCTTAACGTGTTTTTTGCTTTACTTTTTTTTATATTTTGACAAATGGATATATCTTGAAATTTTATGGTTTTATAGTTGTTTCAGTGAATTTATGCCACATTTTCTGACACTAATTTAGAAATTCAAGAGTAATACATTTGCATTTCTCGACAAAATTTTATTGGGGGACAGAAAAATTCTTTTGTTACACACAGAGTGAGAATGTTATGAATTTGTTTAATTTGTTGGGTTGGTTTAAAGCGGTATGGTCATTTTTTGCTGCACTAAGGTTAGTTAGACCGGTACCTACTGCTTAAAGTTGATTCCGAAAGACTAAAAACGTCCATGCAAAGAGTGGGTGTTGAACCCACAGCTTCTGTTACCAAATGCCAGTGCCCAAGTCATTCGGCCACTCACTCGGGCTATGAATATGTTCGATACATGCTAACACATTCATTATATATATATATATAACATTAAAAGTCCCATAACTCTTTTAAATTCTAATTTATTCTAAATTCCCTGCGGCATTCGAAATAATTTCGATTTTGATTCTAAGTTCTAATAACCTCGAGAGAAAATATTAAATGGCGGCCTATTACTTGAAAACTAAACTTGCATAGCGTGGGCAGAAAATTAAATGCTTTAGCGCATTAGTCACGCCTTTTCCTAACTTTTAACCAATTAAACCCTACTACGATCACATGACATGATAAGTTTATTTAAGGTTTGGTAATCACGTACATGTATGCTTTTTTCATTTGTATATTGCCCCGAGATTGTATGTTCCCGTTGTATTGTATGTCCCCCCAAACCCACAGCTTCTTTTACCAAATACCAGCGCCCATGTCATTCGGCCACTTGGGCTATGAATATGTTCGATACATGCTAACACATTCATTATATATATATATATATATATATATATATATACATATACATATATACATACACACACACACACATATATATATATATGCTTGTAATTACTTCTTTTATTGAAATTATGTAAACTAATGAAATAGAGTTTAATGATGACGTATTTTTATGAATGATATCATAATGCCATCTCGTTACGAAATATTGATTCTGTAATAGGTGATATTTCACACAAGCACACACTGACGCTGGAAAATTCTTTAAGAAATGGAGAAAAATAACTGAAAAGAAATATTCAAAGTCAGGTATGTTGCACGAGAAATGCTGTCCGCTTATATAGTGGCCCCATAACAAAATGGACAGTAAACTGCGGTGTAGTATAGGCGAATGTTTGACGACAAGTGTCTCCGCATTGGTTAAAAAAAAAGTTTGGATAAAGACGCAATAGCTGGAAGATTATACACTTAGCAACCTCATTTTGAGCTCTCCTATTGAGGAAATGTCAAGAAAGTTATTAGTTACTATCTGAATACCCGTACTTCGCTACGGAGTAAATTCAAATTAAAAACAAAGGTCAATGTATGCAATTAATACCAATATATATATATATATATATATATATATATAATAAATGCCACGATCAATGTATGGAATTGATGTAAAAAACAGAAAAAAAATATATTTATAAAACAATCCTAACCGATATTTTCATAGCCAAAATAATGAGGAAGAAAGTATTCAAATTAAATCTTATAGAACATACTAAAGAATTTAGTACTGTTTGACGAACATTTCTTTTACCGTATTTTAATACTTTTTTTGTATTATGTCCAATCGTCTGCCGCATTAGCAAGAAAAAAAAATATTTTTTTGTCTATTTCGTTGTTATGCACGTGACGCAAAATTAGTTTAAAATATCACAAAAAGAAAAGAAACCACGTGATCAGTATTTAATAAATTAGATTCTAAAAAATTAATCTTAAAAAATTTACCAAAAATCAGAAAATAGAGGTAAAGATTCAAAAAATATTTCATTTAAAGGACATTTTATGATCTTTCTCGTGATATAAATTTTATAACTCTTAAATTATAATTTTAAATGTTAACTTAAAAGAATGTTACAAAAACAGCTTAAAATTTAATTTTAAAAAAATCTAAGAAGAAATTTTCAAAAATATCTCTTATTGCACCCCTACACTATAAGAAGAATCGCCATGCAAAATTTCAGCCCTTTAGGTCTAGCGGTTTGGTCTGTGCATTCATGGTCACTCAGTCTATGCATTTGGTCAGTCAGTCAGTTACAGAACTGTTTTATATATATAGATTTGAAAATGGTTAAATTTCTGACTATCACTAAAAAAATGAATTTTTGTCCGTCCTCCGAACACTCCAGAAAAATTCTACTACGTGCTTCGTGTTAAATTACATATATTATAATGTTTAATCCCCACTATTTATTTTTTGGACTTCTCCTTTTATATCATTATCAAGTGTCGCTAAGTAAGTTTTAATGAATATTCAAGACTGGATCAAAACATAAACCCCCCTAAATTGTACGCTGTGTGCCGCGTTGTTTGTACGCGGTCTTTTCAAATGACAAGAAGCCCCCGTTCAAATTAATTCTGGCGGGGAATATTCTGGGGGATAAAAGCTTTTAAAACAAATACATTTCTCGTCTTCATCTGCATGGAAATTTTAATCTCCTTATCAAACCGGTAATGTACGTTGCCACATTTTCTTCCTGCATTTCCCGCCTTCATCGATTTTGCCTTCGTTCCCGATTGAAGAGACAGTGAATTATTGAATGCTCTATTACGGGAAATATTGTTTTGTTGTGTCCTTTTGAGATGTTGTGTTCTGTTTAAGGATTATTTTCAAATCAGATCTTCAATCTTTTAATTGAATGTTTTAAATGATGCTAAGATGACAGTAAAATTCACTGTTTGCATTATTTGTACAAAGTGATAAATTTAAGCAAAAAAAAAAAATTATATAAAGAGTTTGAAAGCTTTTAAATGTAAAATTCAGTCATTGCAATTTGTCTACAATTTTATTACTGTTATTCAGTATTCAGTTTTTGTTTTCCTAAAATACAGGGTGGTTATAAAAAAAAACTTTGCCATATAGGGACCTCTAGTGACTATTATTAGGTTAATTTCCCTATATATATATATACAGGGTGGATATAAAAAAAACTTTGCCGATATATAGACCTCTAGCGGCCGTTCCGTTCAACCTATCCAGATGAGATTTCAGATATACTTATTCAGAGGTATGAGCTCGAGATTCTGTGACCGGCAACCAAGTGGTGCTCACGGTTACGGTTGTAGGTACAGGAAATCGAAATTTTCGAACGGCAACGCCCACTTTTTCCCATCGCAAAATGTTCACCGCATGCAAAACCCCTAAAAAGCGTTGTAACGGTACGTGTATCACAAAACACGGACGCGTTATGCACGTACAAAAAACAGCTTTGCGAACGGACAACAAAGACACGATAGGGGCGCACGGAGGAAATTTGCATATGACAGAGGTAAGACACCAATCAATGATGACAACACAGATCGGACAAAAGAAAACTTTTATTTGAATTGCATATTTTCCACATGGGTACCATCACAGAGCTGTTTTTTGTGCGTGTATAACGCGTCTGTTTTTTTTATACGCGTACCGTTCCAACGCTCTTTAGGGTTTTCGCATGCGCTGAGCATTTTGCGAAGGGAAAAAATAGGCGTTGCCATTCGAAAATTTTGAGTTTCTGTACCTATAACCGTAACCGTTATGGCTTCTTTGTTGCAATTCACAGAATCCGGAGCTCATACCTCTGAATAACTATATCTGAAATCTCATCTCGATAGGTTGAACGGAACAGCCGCTAGTGGTCCATATATCGGCATAGTTTTTTATTATGACCACCCTGCATAATCCATGAAAATAATGCCCTTAAAACTTATATTGATAACCCTTATTAACTCATATGTAACTCAATAATTCCTTATGCTGATTTATGATTACTCAAAACTTATTTAAATAATGACAAAAAGTAAGGAAAGAAAATACAGCACTACAACATAGTAAAAAATAATTTCACATTTCACCTTTTCGTTGTAAAAACCCAAAATATGGCTGACTCAGTTCAAGTTATGAGACAATTAACTTACGAGTACGCTCTCGTATTTTCCCTGAAGGGAAAATTTTGAAAAAAAAAATCTCTGTAGTTATACATACATTCAGGCATTTTTGTTCTCTTTCAGTTTCACTTATCAAAATATGATCAAATTTCCCTATATTTAAAGAAAATTCGATCGCATCTCGGAAAAATACCCTTACCAGATGTACCTGTATGGGAAATCATCAGTATGAAGTTATGAGAGAGATACAGTGTGAGTTTCATTTTTCTTCTGCTGTAGGCACTATCCTGAGGATATTGAAACAGGTGCACAGTTCAGACTAATATACATTATTTTACCCAACACTGGGATAAATTCTTACAAAATCTTGACGACAAACATGATGAGAAATATGAATCAAAAAGCCTAAAAGGCACATCACCGACTTAGTAATGTCTTCCCTCAACGAATAATTTTCCGTATTGCTAAATTCATCAATCATATATACACTATCTAACAATACGTATTTGGAAACCCATGCAAATGGCGATATCTGCGGTCCTGATATACGTAACGCCATCTGCCGTTAAATATCGTGTAGGAAACCACATTGGCATTAGTCGCAAGCAAGAGGCCACTAAGTGCAGATGCCACGAAGTGTCATCAGATTTCGAGAAAGGTGTAATCGTCGGGTATTACAGAAATGGCCGATCCTTAAGGGACATTTCAAGCGAACTGAATTGCCCCAAATCGCAAGTTGTCTATGTGAGTTAGAAGTGGAAGAAGAGCGGTGATTGTCAGAATGTGCCCCGAGTCTGCAGACCCACGGAATTGGGATATGAAGACCGACGGGTGCTGTCCAGAGGAATTCGGAAGAACCGCACCCAACCGATGGCTCACACTCTCCAGGAGTTTCAACAGGCATCGAGGAGTGTTGCTTCGATGAATAACATCCGTAAGGAATGGTTTTTGTGGTCGTGCTGCCGCCCACAAGCCTTTGATCACAAAAGTCCAACCACACTGCTCGGATAATGGAGTGCAAAACCCGTTTAAAGTGGACCGTAAATCAGTGGAAGCGAGTTCTCTAGAGAGACAAATCAAGGTTCATTCTCTACCATTTGGATGGCAGGGTCTGGGTCTGGCGTATACCTGGACAACGCCTCCTGTCAGAATTCATCGTGCCCACAGTAAAGTTCCATGGAGATGGAATTATGGTCTGGGAGTGTATATACTGGTATAGACTGAGACATGGTAAGCTCAACGCCGATGCCTACTGCACTGACAGTGACTTTTCAGTGGCAGTGGGCTTCTTACGTTGTGGCAGTTTTACTGGTTGCACCCATGTTACTTCCAGGATGACAACTCCAGCTGTCATGTTGCGAGGTACACCATGGATTGGTATGGTGACAATAAAGTTAACCGAATATACTTTGTCCTACCCAGAGCCCAGACCTGTAACCTATCGAGAACCTCTGGGACGAATTGGTTCGCCAAATTAAGGGGTGGAACAACCGTCCAAAATCGGTGAAGCAACTTACATGTCTTCTCCAAGCAAATAACACTAGCCGTTATACAAGGTCTTGTGGAAAGCATGCCCCGGAGGGTTGAGGCTGTAATTGCCTCTCGGGGAGGATCGAATAAATGAATTTTGTCTTTATTTTCTATCACACGAGACCAAATACTTATTGGTAGATAGTGTATACATATACATATATATATATATGTATATATATATATATATATATATATATATATATATATATATATATATATATATATATATATGCATATATATATATATATATATATATGTATATATATATATATATATATATATATATATATATATATATATATATATATATATATATATATATATATATATATATATATATATACGCATGTTTCTTATGGCAGTTGACCGACAGCAACATCAGACCGATTCCCGAAGTCTATGGGCGATGAAGGTGAGGCTCCTGTTTTAACTGGCACCACCAGGGTCGAAGTCCGACTTGGCCAAAGACCAGTCCCGTAATTTTGAACCGAGTCACTGGACGAGACCAGAAAACTTGACCCCGTACCTCCAGATGTAATTTTGAGGACTTGGAGGACGTTGCAGCCACGACAGATTTTACGTGAACCAGCCACCATTAGATTTGTCAGCGACGAGAATCGAACCAGTGACTTTCAGATCACTAGCCAGTTGCCTTTGCCAACTGGGCCTCTGCGCCCGTTATATATATATATATATATATATATATATATATATACTAACTAGGTGATCTTGGTGTCCAGGCTGTTGGAAAATGATTACTGACAATTCTATCATTTCCGAAATGTATGTTGAGCAGCTGCTTCACTGGATTTACAATGTGTGGAGGAGCGCCATGTTGCAGAAAAATTTTGCTACCCACACATGCACGCTGTTGAAGTGCTGGAATGACAAGTTTGCGCTTTCTCCTCGAAATAGAATGAACCCACGATAAACGATGCCGTAAAACCCGCTCCACAGAGTTACTTTTGAGTGAAGAGGTACTGGTTGATGGCCAAATGGATTTTCCGTTGCCCATATTCTGCAATTCTGTGTATTTACAAACCCTTGGAGTTGGAAATGGGCTTCGTATGTCCACAAAATGTTACATGGCTTCCCATAAATGGTTTGTTTGGCGAGTTAACATAACCCGACTAATGGAACGACACATTCTCCGTAAGAGGGAGATCACTTCCAGCATCGCATGTAACGCAATCGATTACACATACGTTAAGGCATGCAGCGTATTTTTTGGTTTAGATTGTTTCATTCTATAGAGAGTTATTACAGAATATTCGGAGTCTCTTTCGAGTGAATCAACTTTTATAATTAAGAAATAAAATAGTCGTATGTAAGTAAAAGCTAACTCAAAGTACGTATGTCAGGACTGACGTCACAGATCGAGTCGTATAATAAAACTAGCTGAATACCCGCACTTCGCTACGGAGTACATTCAAATTAAATACAATGGTCAATGTATGCAATTAATGCCAAAAAAAAATATAAAAAAATTCTAACGGATATTTTTATTGACAAAATAATGTAGAAGAAAATATTCAAATTAAATGCAACACAATTAATTTGTAACAAAATGTGTACAGAATGTACACAATTAATTCGTATGTTTAATATCCATAAAACATATTATTTTGAATTAAATTCTCAAAAAAACTTCCCTTTCAATTAGTCTAGTGGTTAATTTTTTTTCTTTTACCGTATTTGAATATTTTTTTGTCAATGTATTTCGTTGTTATGCTCGTGACGCAAAATTAATTTAAAGTATCACTAAAAGAAAAAGAAACACTTGATCAGCATTTGATAAATTTAATTCTAAAAATTAATCTTTGAAATTCACTAAAAATCAGAAAATGGAGGTAAAGTTTCGAAAAAGATTTCATTTTAAAGGAATTTTTACAATCCTTCTTGTGATATAAATTTTATAACCCTCAGATTATTATTTTAAATGCAAACTTAAAAGAAGTTACCAAAACAGCTTAAAAATTTAATTTTAAAAAATCTAAGAAGTATTTTTCAAAAGACTTTCTTAGTGCACCCCTACACTATAAGAAGAACCGCCATGCAAAATTTCAACCCTTTAGGTCCAGCGGTTCGGTCTGTGCGTTACCTGTCCGTCAATCAGTCAGTCAGTCACTAAACTCTTTTATATATATAGATTACCGAATACTTATATATATAGATTACCGAATAAAAATGTGTACGAAAAATTAAAACATTTCATTTCAACCAAAAAATAAGACTCGATCTCACAAACGTTGGCTAATTCTTGAATATAACAATTAAAAATATCATGAAAATTCCTGATAATTATGGCATCTGACTATATTTCAATAGGGTAGTATTTTTTCATAAAATGTAATAAACATTAAAAGAAATTGACCGAGAATCATAGTTTTAGATATTAATGCCATTTTCCGCCACAACTATATATCTTATGAAGCATAATGTAAACACTATTGCGAAAAGAAAGCATTTTTCAAGAAAATTAATTTTAGTTATAAAGCATTAATCTTTATTTAAAATAAGGGTAAATTATTTTCATTTAAAAAGAAAATGCTGAAATTATTAGGCCGTCTTTTTTCTTTATTCAGAATTAGCTCCACTACAAACACCAACAGAAAGAAGAGAGAAAGGGACTTACGAAAAGATGAAAGGCAATTTCAGGTTTCTATTTACGTGTTTCAATCAAAATGCTTTCTCATCTTGGAGAAATTATACTTCCCAAACACAAAACCAATATCTTTCTCCTCAAACCTTTTAAAAATATTCTAGTACGTGCTCTGGGTTGAATAAGAGACATTATAACATTTAATCGTCATATTTTTTCACCATGAATCCACGCTTTATCATAATCTGTCCCTCTAAGTAAGCTTTAATGAATATTAAAGACTGGATCAAAGCATAAGCCTCTAACCTGGTATGTATGAAGTGAACTAAGCAGTTTATGTGCCGTGTTTTTAAATAATAAAAATTGTTAAAAATCAGGTGTAAAAGGTTTCGAGGCTAAAAGTTTTTAAAATAAATAAACCTCTCCGAGATTTACATTGAAATTTTAAGCCCGCGAGATAAGTCTTTTGCGACAATTTTTCTTCGTTATAAGCTTAGAGTAAAATCATCCTAACAAAGTCCTAGGTCAATTATCAAGTTTCTAGCTTGTTAATTGCATTTTAAATTAGGAATTTGTTTTTCCTCATATCTTAAAGGCTTTTTTATATACTTGGCAGGTTGAATTGTTGGGAATATTTTAAGGTTTAAATGACTTTACTGATTTTTATTTGGAAAATTTATCACCCACATCAGCGAAAGGGTAATAAACAAGTTCAAATGATCTTGATAATTCTTTAAGGGGATGGTGAACTTTACACAGCAATTTTTGAAATTCTTACCTCATAGATATGAAATTTTGCATGGATATTTGTTAAAGTATAACTATATCAAACACCTTATAAAATTTTATAAATATTTAAAAAAAATTTATTTTTTAAAAATTGAAATTTTTGTTAGTTTTTTTAAATGCTCCTTGCAATCCAATTTCTAACCTTTCCCCCTTAATTTTGCATTTATAGTGCTTATAAATACATTTTGAACAGAGTTATGTATTACTTTATGCTTTCGTTGAATAGTTAATTTTTAGTAAATATTTTTATCCTTGTACTCTTTCTAGAAATTTTTGTACTTTTCTACACTTAAGCTAAACTTTGATAATCTGAATGATGTCGAAACCTGAAATGGATACATAATTTTATTTTTATATATTAGAGGAGTCTTTATTATAAATTTTATAAAATTTCTTCAAAAATTATGACGTAAGGAGCATTTTAAAAACTTGAAAATCTGGTAATTATGCATTTTGAGAAAAAAAAAGCCATTAGATAGATATTTTTTTCACCTAACTTTAATGTTTACTTTTCTAAAGCCACCACGTTTTCATTTTAATTTTCATTACATATTTTAAATGCCTTTTATTCCAATACTTGCATATTTTTAAAATATTAATACACCCCCGAAAAAATTCCGATTTTTGTTCGATTTTTAGTAATTTGAAAGTCCACTATCCCCTTAAAAGGTAAGACATTTTTGCTTTTTTATTTATCGGACCTGTACAGATTCTACTTGTAAATAGAAACAAATTGAGAGAAGAGTAAATGTATAATTATATGAAATAAATACCAGTTTTTATGGAAAGTCAAAGGTCAAAAACATGAAAAAATTGTTTCATTGGGTCATACGGAATAATTTATGGCTGATAAACCACTACTATCATGCGGAGATTAAAATGAAAAGAAATAACAAGACTGTCAGCTGTTACTTGAAATCAAACTTGAACTGCACAAAAAACATTATTGCATGTAAATGAGAAGGAAATAAATGCATGTAGATAAAACAAAAATGCATGTAGATAAAACAAAAATGCAGTTTTCGACATGCCACTCAGTTTCTGACACCTTTTATTTTTAGATTCAGAAGCATGAACTTCAAAAATACATATAATTTGATTCATTCACGATAACTAACAAATGAATTACATACCTCAGTTTCTTCAACAACTTCTGGTTTCATAATCACAAATGCCCAAGCTGTATTAATGTTTCGGCGTTTTTTTTTCTCTCAAATACTTTATTTATATCAGTTTCCGACCAAGTATTTTTCACAATAAAATATTGAACCTTTTCACTAGTTCATCCTTAAACCGTAAAGATTAACATCTTCATGATGAAAAAGACAAAGGTACGGCTGATACTCGTCAGCCTTGCTTGTTGCAACTAAACTCTTTTAAACGCCTAAATCTAGTCTTCTTTTCCTTTGCATTCAATGTATTCCAGTTAAATTAGCAGAAAAATGGCTAGTGCTGCCATCTGTTATCAGTTTAAAGAAGTAAAAACCTTTTGCAACCTTTAATTGGAAAAATTTTCAAGATTTTTTAGGTTAAAAAAAATCTGCACCGTACAAATGGTGGAGGTTTTTACCCCTGAAAGGGTAAGGGGATCCAGAACACAAATTTCTAAATCACGTTTCTATCTTAATTGGAGCAAAAGATATTAACTTTTTCTTTCGCAACATTCTAATAGTAGCCAATCCCGTTTAAACCTGTAAATGCGTTTTTTTTGCATCATGGTTTTTTTTTCACCATTTCTCGTCTTTGAATTGTTATAAGTCAAGAACCGTTCAAAATAAATGGTTCAAACTTGGAACTTGTCTTTTTAAATTATTTTCACTTAATATTGATTCAGAAAATTTGAAAAAATATTTACTTTTGAAAATAGGATTGTTTAAATATAAGTTATAATAATTTTTGAAATTTTTAATCTAAATATTTTTAATTGTCTTTAAAATTAATAATTTAAAAAATGCTGAATCAAATTTAAAACTTATATATTTCTGTTTGATTAAATGAAAAAAAATTGAAATTCGACAAATAATATTTTGAGTTTTAATGCTTTTAAATTACCCCACGTTTTTAAAAATTTTAAATTAAAAAATTTTTTTAAACTTTTTAAGAAAATTTATGATGTGACTTTATTTGCAAATTATATGGTTAACCATTACAAAAAATTAAAAAATTTATTTCAATAAATAACAAAAAATTTTAAATGTGTCCTGGACCCCCTTAAACATATTTCCAAGTTTGTTTTAAATGAAGATTAAAGCACGTTTAAATTGACGAATGTTATATAACCCACACTGAAAAGACATTTGAGATATTTTCCCTTGTTCGTGAGGGAATATATTGAATTCTTAACACTAGAAAATTCCTGTACTTTGAAGAGAAAATGGATAATTTTGAAACCGATGTCTTCACTTTTAGGGAATTCGAACTCTCAATTTTTGATAGAGCGATAAAAGGTATTCTGTTTCTGAAGGTATACTTGTGTTGTTCAGTTAACTTAAAGATTTTTTATTAGCCAACCGATAGTAATATGTTTTGTATCATTGGGAAGTATCCCCTTGATTCACGTTATGAGCTTTAAAGTAATTCTTAAACCAAGACCTGGTAAATCATTGTCCTAAACCCAACATCCAGACTGAGGGTTCAAGTTTCGTGTATCGCGAAGCATTGCAGTTATAATGTCATATTGAATTTATAAAAAAATATGGTGCTCATGGATTATTGCATAATTTGCACTTTCATACCCTATAGATTCCCTTTTTCAAATAAAATATTTAAAGGAAATGTTGCATTTTAATTCGTACATAAAAAGATCTTTTTTAAATGTATGAAATATATGTTTTATGTAATGTTTTTTTATTGGTTGAAATATAATTATTACACGCCTTTTGTATATTTTAAGTATGCATCTCTGATGCTAATTTTTGTTCTTTAAAAATCACGTACTTCAAAGTTATTAAATTCACGCAGTTTAAACGCTTTCGGGAGTTGGGAAATTCATTTCTTCTCTAAGGCATTAATTAATATTTTTTCAACAATGAAACTTTTTGAAAACTGCCGAGGTCATAAACTTAATAGTCATAAAGTTTTTAATCCGCTAATTTTTTAGCTTAAAGCAATGGCCGAATTTGTTTTTCCTTATCAAGCAGTGAAATATTATTGTAATTCAATAATTGTATGATGGAAAGGTTCCACGAAATAAAGAGGGAAAATACTTTTAAATGACACTGTCTTCAGCAAGCCTGAATAGAAGTAAATTTTGCAAAGTATAGAGATTCACTAGTTTCATACCTTTCCATCTGGAATAGTTTGGTTTGGAGCGCTACGGTCAATTTTTTGCTACACGAGGGGTAATTAGACCGGGAGCTACTGCTTAACCCTTTAAGGGGCAATAAACTCCACCGTTTGCAAGGTGTAGATTATTTTCCCGATTATTTTTACCCTAAAGAATCTGCAATTTTTTTACAATTAAAGGATGCAAAATCTTTTTACTTCATTAATTAATAATAGATGGCAGTACCAACCATTTTTCTGCTCATTTCACTGGAATACATTGAATGCAAGTGAAAAAAAAGACTAGATTTAGGCGTTTGCACTATGCAAACGGCGCCCTTAAAAGGGTTTTAAAGCCGATTCCGAACGGCTACAAACGTCCATGCCAAAAGTGGGATTCGAACTCACAGACTCTACCGAAGGCCAGTGCCCTAGCCATTCGGCCATCACCTGGCTGCTGTATGGAATAGAACTCTTTATTGTCAAGTAAATGAGCGAAGTCAGTGACGTGAGGGAAGCAGTCAAGGTTAGACTGTTATTTTTTCCTGTAAGATAACACTAGATCTTTTGAAAATAAGTACAATATTAACAGGTACAGATATCAAAATGAATTTTTTTGAATTTTGTCTAATGATAGTAATGTCGATTTTATTTGACGCATTAAGAAATCGCAAATTATAATGCTAAGGATGAGAAGATTAAAAAGGTCTCTATGGTTTTGTTAAAACAGTTTTTAGACCCACAAAATATATAACGTTGGAAAAAAAAATTGAGACCTAAAATGAATTTTATTTATTTTGGCTAATGATAGTAATGCCGAATTTATTTGGCGCATTACGGAATCGTAAATTATAATGCTAAGTATGAGAAGATTGAAAAGGTCTCTACGCTTTAGTTAAGACTGCTTTTAGTCCCACAAAGTATATAACCTTGATAAAAAAACTGAGACCTAAAAGGAATTTTATTTATTTTGTCTAATGATAGTAATGCCGACTTTATTTGACGCATTACGGAATCGTAAATTATTATGTTAAGTATGAGAAGATTAAAAAGGTCTACCATTTTGTTAAGACTGTTTTTAGACCCACAAAGTATATAACCTTGGAAAAAAAAATGAGACATAAAATGAATTTTATTTATTTGTCTAATGATAGTAATGCCGAATTTATTTGACGCATTGTGCTTCTGTTAAGACAGTTTTTAGTCCCCCAAAGATCAGTATATAACCTTGCAAAAAAAACAACAACCAGAGACCATTTCATTTATGTGGGGAAATAATTGTCACATGAACTTCAGAAAAAAAAATATTGTTAGACGCATAACTTTTTTTTAAAGTAATCGTGCGGAAATGTGATATTTAAAACGTTTCCAGTTTTGTTAAGGAAAATTCTCTCGGAACAAAATTCACTTCTTGTCTCGAGCATTTTCTCGAACATTCTACTAAGTGCTGAGCATGAATCAAAGTCATTATATTTAATAACCAATATTCTTTTTCCAAATTCACCTTTCAGAATAATTTGGCAGTGTTAAGTAAGCTTTAATGAATATTCAATACTGGATCAAATATTAAGCTTCTAAATTGGGCCTCACTTGTGTCTCTTCAAATAACAAGGCCTTTCCGGCGAAGTTAATTCAGGTGTTGAAGGCTTCCGCAAGTGAGTTTTTGAAACAAATTCCCCCCTCTCCTCAATTTACACTGAAAGTTTAATTCCGGGATTAAAGCTGCAGTGTCCGATACCACCGTTTTATATTATATAGCTGTAGTGCATGGATTTTATTTTGATGAGTACGAATTTTGAGGGGAGGAACAACTATCTAGCTAATTTATGAATTATGATATTTTATGGATGGTGCTAAAGACTATCTTAAAGCTTTCGTTGTTTCGGAAATATAACATTTTGCTTTGTTGCATACGCTATCATGAAGAAATTGCTCATAAATATGAAATTAGTGTTCTGCAGAAACTCTATCATTAGAAATAAATAGCTTAGTTAAAAAAGCTCTCTTAATTGCTAAAAAAATTAAATTTGGACCAGAGGTAGCCTGTCGGAAACGCGTCGGTTTTCCGTACTGAGAGTGCTCGAATAGAATCCTGACAAACGCCATTAAATACTTTCGTGTCTAGGCCGGATATGGACATGTTAAATCCGTAGACCGGAAAGTCCTATGAGATCAGTGGGTGGGGAAGGTACGATCCCCCCAGATATCGACCCTGCGTCAAAATTGTGGTGGCACCTAGCCAAGACGGACTCTGTCCCTTTTGGTGCTATTATAAACCGGAGAGACAGTGTATCTATACTAATAAAGAGACAAGTGGAAGTCGAGAGATCACGTGACCGTAACTCATCCGGGTGGGCCAATCCTCGAAAAAAAATGGCCGACAAATATACAGGAAACGGTGTAATTTTTTTTCTCATGAAAGTACATAAATGTTACATATTTGGAAAGAGCTTCGAAAACTGATAATTTTTTCTGCGTACACTTATTCTGTTAATTCAATAGTTTTAGAGATATTTTCATTCAAAAATCACTCACTGCTGAGAAACCAAATCATCTGGTGCAGTGGTGCTGCCATCTGTCGGCAGCGACGGGAATGAAAATTGAAAGGAATTTATTCACTTGAATTTAATACATTTGTAGGCTTTTTTTTCTTTTGTGGGGCCCGAAGTACATAAATATGTTACACGGATGGCTTGAGCGTAGCTAGGCGAAGCCCGGCTAGTACTCAATATCCGTATAACAGTTATACCTCTCTCTCTTTCTCTCTCTCTCTCTCTCTATATATATATATATATATATATATAAAGATATATATATATATATATATATAAAGATATATATATATATATATATAAAGATATATATATATATATATATATATATATATATATATATATATATATATATATATATGGAAATTTCTCTAACCGACCATTTTTTATTCAGAACCGATTAAGATTCCATAGCGCAAATGTTATGGAAGAAACCTCCTCTCGACGACCACCCCTCAAAACGGCCACTTTGTTTTGGGACCATGAATTACCACCATATAGAAGTTTACACCCCCCACCACTCTCACATGTATATATATATATATATATATATATATATATATATATATACTTAGGCCGAATCCTCTTTGGACCTGGTCTGATACTTCCAGCCAGGGGGCAATACGAACAACAAATTAAATTTATTACATAAAATGTAGCACTTGGAATATGTGAGATCGCATCTACTTATTTTTGGTGATTTTAAGATTTTCATACAGCGCGATTTCCTTGAAACAATACCGTAAAAATAAGCTTTTTTTATTTGGATCAATGGAATTAGATCGGGTATCTGGTATTCTTTTATATTTTATTTTTAAACTTCATCTATTGGAAGCTCAATGTTGATGTGTATTAATCAGTATGGAGGGTTTCGCTGTGAACTTGTTTGACGTGTTGCAGATTTCTCCTTGACCATAGTGGTGGTCTTTAACGAGAAATATGAGTTCGGTTAGATCTCTTCCGAACCAGAAAACGGATAGAGAGAATTGGGAATTATATAATGTATCACAGAGATTTATATGACGAACCATGTTTTCAACTTACAGAAGGATATTAATTAACATGAGATGAACGGAAGGAACTAGTTTAGATTCTGGTCTTAATTCATTGGCAGACTTTTTGGATGTACGGCAACGAAGATTAGAAATTGGAAGACAAAGATAGTCTCCGTCATTTTCTCTGGATGCAGATTTCTCAGGTGAATAGTCAGTCATTTCTGTTGAACCTTCGGTATATTTGTTGATATGCTTCACTCATTGCTGCTGTTGAGAAAGCTAAGACTAAATCGATCTGCTGGAATTTACTCTAATAAAACCATTTTCCCTACACGAAACAGCATCCGACTTTTCTGATAACTTCTCATATAAAAAGATGCTCGGATCAAATCCCGGCTTCGTGCAGCCAAAATGCCTCTGTTTGTGTCGTCCCTTCATAGGGGGCAATGCTGGTCCGCCTATCGTGTATCTTACGAGCTAAAATACGGGTTACGAGCAAGCTTCAGACATCCCACCGCTAGTTTGAGCAGCGTATGCCATGTTACGTGCTCATCAAATGAGAACACAAGAAGCATATAATATTTACAACCTTTATGTACAATCATTATACAATTGTATACATATTCTTCTGCGACTACTATCCAGTCTTAAACCGAGAGATTGGATTCTGAGAAAACGTTCTTCGGATTCTCAGAAAGAAGAATCAGGACATTACAGCCACAGTGAACGATGCAACAATCGCTCAGCTTCCGTGTATCACTCGTTCACTTTAAGAGAGTATCTGGTAATAAAAGCGAAAGTCAGGAAAGCGGGACGAAAAGATCAAAAATCAACGAATAAGATTTAATTTTTCAGTCCAACCTTTCTCCTCCTCTTCCATCAGCATCTTCAAGTCTGATCTCCAAGATAAATGTTGTACATTACACTTAATAAAACAAATTTATTGCAGTACATTCTATCGTATTGCGTTTTTATACAATGTTCGTCGTTTATAAGTACGTTTTTCTTATATAAAAACATGTAACAAAAATTTTGCGGTGTTTTGGGGGAGCCCGGAACGAATTAATGGCATTTCCATTCATTTCAATGGGGAAAATTGATTCGAGATACGAGTATTTCGAGTTACGAGCTAAGTCATGGAACGAATTAAACTCGTAAGTCGAGGTACCACTGTATATATATATATATATATATATATATATATATATATATATATATATATATATATATATATATATATATATATATATATATATATATATATATATATATATATATATATATATATATATATGAACCGAAATCGGACAATGTCCGAAATAAATCCTAATCGATGCCCCCTATAATAAAACGGCCAGCAAAACTGTGGTGTATTATTGGTGAATGTCTTCATGACAAGTGCCTCCGCATTGGTTATATATATATATATATATATATATATATATATATATATATATATATATAACTAATTAAAACAAAACTGATTCTTGAATTGAATGTTGCAAAACAGTTAACATGTATTGTAAAATGCATGTATATATTTATAATTATGTGTATATGTATTTATTTTTGTATGCTTTACAATATTTAACTTATAAAGATTGTCTCCTACTTTACCACATAGAAAGAAAGCTTCAATACTTCAATGTAGTATAAATGCTTGCTTTATTTACAAAAAAGGCTAATACTATATTCATGAGGGGTAACATTAGTTGAAGCATTTACTATATCTATTCCAAGGCAGAGTTACTAATAGTTTCTGCCCGGTGCACGAACTTCTTCTGAGGACAGTGAATAATGGTTACAGAGAATGACTAACGTCATACTTGTATAACCTGTCTCTCTCTCTATCTATCTATCTCTCTATATATACAATATATATATATATATATATATATATATATATATATATATATATATATATATATATACATATAGGGAAATTTCTCTAACCGACCATTTTTTATTCAGAACCGATTCAAGATTCCATACCGCAAATGTTATGAAAGAAACCTCTTCTTGACGACCACCCCTCAAAACGGCCACTTTGTTTAGATACAAAGAATATGACTAACGTCATATTTTTTGCTGTGCAGTGCCGACGTATGGATGCCGGGATGTGATAGCCGGTATTATTACGTGCAGAACTGTAACAAGTATGAACACGTCAACATTAATATGTTATGAACATATAACATGTAACATTTTAATCACTTTCGTTATAGTTTTTATAACTAATGAGTTTTCTCGTTAAAAACATTTGTAAAAAATAATGTAATAATTTCAACCTGATATCTCATCCAACGGACACCAAAGATCACCACTTTCTTAATAATCATCCTAACGCTTGAATTCACACTCAAATTTTTCTAGAATCTACTTACGTTATTTTACTGCTAAATAACTTGGAACAACCATATTATACAACGATGTTTTAGTTTCGAACATTTTTAGTTTGTTAATGTATGAAATCATTTCTCTAAGAGATATTGTAAAAGGTTTTATTGGCTGCTACGAATAATTTTATTCGTTTAGTAAGAATTGAAAACAACAGATGGCAGTATCATCCCGGAGGAAGTAATTGCCACGAAAGCGCAAGTTATGGAATAACATATATGGCAACTAAACTACTATTGATTAGAGATTTATGTTTACCTTTTCCATTATTTATTGACCGACTTGCTATTGGACTCTCGATTTTGATTATTGTTTGAGCCATTCACAAGCCAAATCGATTAACTCCAGGCTTTGAATAAAAAAAAAATAGTGACAACTGCATTGGATTGACTGCTATCTTTTTATATTCATAATAAATTACCTAAATAATAAGGATTAACACCAGTAAATGACAAAAATATATTTGGGTATTGAATGATAAGTAATATATTTCAATCTAATTAACTCCATACTCTAAAGTAATTCGTTGCAATAATGCAATTCAAAGGCAGAAGCATGTACATGATGATAACGTACAATTGTTTAGCGGTGTTTCGTCACAAAAAAAAAATTCAAATTTAATTTATCAGTTATAGTCCAACTTACAGAGAAGAAAGTACTTGTGAATTATTAAACATATTTAAAAAAAATTTTTCTGTTATAAGAAAATAATTTGAAAACTGAATTGAATGTTTTTATTTATTTTCACTTGCTAAATCAATTCACTCTCTCAGACACTCAAAAATTGTAATAATAACAACGATTACTAAAGGGAAATTCTATCTTATTCATTTTATATGTCATTAGATAAAAGCTACCATTTCCAGTCATACATTCTACAATGTGTATTTGAATTAATATTTCAAAAAAGAATTTTAAAAAGCAATGTATATTATTTTATTCCTTTTTTCCACTTTTTGGTTCATGGATTGAATCGATTTGGCAAGTCAGAAGTTCATTTGTTAGTTAATGACTTTTCGCACAGTTAGATTATTTGTCTTTGTTTTAGGACAGTGATTCACCAAGCGTCAGTAATTTGTATGCTTTTAAAACATTTAAAAAAAGAAGTTTCAATATTGAGCAAAAGTTGTATTTGGATATATGTTTCTCCTGTTGATTTGTCTTTGTTTAGGCTATCTTTTCCCTTAGGTTATCTAGTATTGATTGTTTTCTGTATTAATTAATATTATTACGGTTTATATCATGCTTCTGCGTATGCTAATAAGTACACATGTATAAACTAACAAACTAATGCACTGAAAAATATTTAAAAGAATATTTTGACCCCCATAAAAATTTATTAATAGATACATAACTGAAAGTAAAAACTTCAACTTATAGGAAATACAAAAAATATTCATGAAGACAAGAACTACCACATTAATAAAATATAAATACTGACAATCAGAAACATACATTCTATATATATATAACAGTTCCGTAACTGACTGATTGACTGACATATAATGCACAGACTAAACTGCTGAACCTAAAGGGCTGAAATTTTGCATGGTTAATCTTCTTATAGTGTAGAGGTGCACTAAGAGAGATTTTTCAAAAATTCTTCTTAGGTTTTTAAAATTAAATTTTTTAAGATGTTTTTGTAACATTCATTAAAGTTTGCATTTAAAATAATAATCCAAGGGTTATAAAATTTATATCACGAGAAAGATTATAAAAATTCCTTTAAAATGAAATCTTTTTCGAATCTTTACCTCCATTTTCTGATATTTGGTGAATTTTTAAAGATTCATTTTTAAAATTTAATTTATTAAATGCTGATCACGTGGTTTCTTTTCTTTCTGTGATACACTGCTGGCCACTGTAAATGCAACACCCTGAAGGAAACATGCAAATAACATGAAACTTACAACATGCATTAGCGGAGGTGAGATATGCAAATGATTAGAATTTCAACGCAGACGCACATCACGCGCGCCTGTGGCCCCACTTCAAAGCGCTATTTAAGACTTGGAGATTTCGACGATTTCAAGTTCGGCAATTGTGTTTTTCTTGTAGTTTTTTCAAAAAAACGATCAATTATGCCTCGTCGAAAACAGCGATCATCTTTTGATCAAGTATCCGAGTTCGACAGAGGAAGGATAGTGGCCTACCGAGATTGTGGATTATCTTTCAGGGAAATCGGTAGTCGTGTTGGACGAAACCAAACTGTAATGCGTATATGTGATCATTGGATGCAGGAGGGTACGACGGACCGGCGTGTTCGATCGCATCCACCTCAGCGCACCACTTCACGTGATGACAGGCAAATTGTGCGCATGGCAGTGACGGATCGCTCAGTCACATCACGAACCATAGCACAGCACATGCAGTCTGTAACGCATCATCCAGTGTCTGTGCGTACCATTCGACACCGTTTACAGCAGAGTGGTCTGTCCGCAAGACGTCCATTGCTTTGTCTACCCTTGACGCAGAACCACAGACGTCTCCGCCGCCAATGGTGCGATGACAGAAGGATGTGGACGGCAGAATGGAATGAAATTGTCTTTACTGACGAGTCACGCTTCTGTCTGCAACACCACGATGGTCGCATTCGAGTCTGGAGACACCGTGAAGAGAGGATGCTGAACAGCTGCGTTATGCACCGCCACACTGGTCCTGCATCGGGTATTATGGTATGGGGCGGTATTGGATATCACTCTCGCACACCTCTAGTACGCATTGCCGGTACTTTAAACAGCCAGCGCTACATCTCCGAGGTGTTAGAGCCAGTTGTCTTTCCTTAACTTCAGGGCTTGCCCACAGCCATATTTCAACAGGATAATGCACGACCACACGTGGCACGCATTGTCCAACGGTTCTTCGTCAATCGCCAGATTAAATTGCTTCCCTGGCCGCCTCGCTCTCCGGATCTTTCGCCGATAGAAAACATGTGGTCCATGGTTGCTCTACGATTGACCCAGATTCCATCCCCAGCTACCACAGCAGATCAACTTTGTCAACGTGTGGAATCTGCTTGGTCTGCTGTACCCCAAGAACTCATCCAAAGTCTCTTTGAATCAATGCCGAGGCGTGTGGCAGCGGTGATCTCCAACAATGGCGGCTACTCTGGCTACAGATTTTGGCAGGAACCACACTTCACAGAAAATCATTTGATACTTGGTCAACATGTTATCTACAAAATAAATTTTGTTGTGATATCTCCTGTCTTTCTTGGTGTTGAAATTTGGGTGGCCAGCAGTATATATAACATCAATAAAGTATTTCTCAATCCCTAACTTAATCAATTTCATAACCTAACTTAATTTGTTTGATAAATTACTAATTTTTATTAACAACTTTAAAACTTTTAATAAACCGTGAGAAAAAAACAGCTTGGAGTTTTAAATTTGGAAGTGATTACCATATAAGGCAACGCGAAGTTAACATATTTGCTGACCTAATGACAGTTCTGACCAAAGGAAGAATCCACTTTGGGAAATTTAGGGTAGGAAGTGATGCATAATGGCGTTTTTACATTTACTCTCATGATATAGAGATCGAGGATCTCTTGTTCAGGAAAGATCTCTTCTCGCTCTATTGAGAATGACGTAATAAATATGTTATGTACGAAAATGTGTGTTTAATTGAAGTTAGACTACTTGTGCTACCATTACTACAATTTTACGATGTTTTTCAAATGCTGATAGTTTAACATCTCTCTCTCTCTCTCATAAACAGACACACACACACATACGTATATATATATTTATATAATTAAATTTATATAAGCCTATGAAAGTACATTTATAGAAGCCATCCATTCATTTTCTGAACTAAAAATATTCAGTTTTCCTTGGGGATGAAAACTACTTATTTCTAGTCTGTTGGGTTTGAATCTTACTAAACAAAGGTGGCTTTAATAGTATTAAAGGCACTTTAATAGTCTTAAGTGGTGTCAAAATCTATTAAATGCACTTTAATAGTCTTAAATAGTATTAAATTCACATTAACAGTCTTAAATAGAATTAAAGACACTTCAGTAATCTCTTACAATGCTGTTATAAAAAATGTTAAGATACCAAATGCTGTTCGTAAATTTGGGACTTTTCTAAGCTGGTTAATTTCGGTGCACACGTGGGCGAGAAAACATAACAAACTCTTTCAGTTTGATAAAATTCCAATAATGTGTTAGCACCACTTTATTTTAATCCTAACAGAATGTATGGGCTTAACACATGCCTCCAAGCCTCAGGTCAGACTTTTGCTAAAAAAAACCCATAAATGAGTTAATTTGTAATTGACACCATGAAACAGCAATTCTTTTGCATGCATTTTTCTACACCACTTGAGTATTATTTAGTAATACACGAAGTGGAGATCATCCGAAGAAGTGGAGAAAATTCTGAAAGATAATGATCGAGGATTTATGAGTGCAACGAATCCTTTATTTTTTTCCTGTTCAATGTAAGCATTTTATTCTGAATTCTGGCGTCTCTTCTCGTTTCTCTTTTTTCATTGATAATGATCTTCAATAAATATTTTCAATCGATGCGAGTCATACTTTTGCCTTTTTTAAATATTTGAATCGAGATAATTTTTAATCGAAATCCTTTATTAAAAATTTTAATCGACATCGATATATTTTGTCATATATCTTAACGTGCATGGTGCTGCAATAGGAGAAACTTTCAGTAGAAAGTGGCAAGGCACATAGGAAAGGTTAAATTTTTTTTTTGGATAATGTCCCTGGGGGCTGACGATATTACATCCCAGTCCGGTGTACATATGAATACAAGGAAATAGAAACACACAAATCACACAATCACAGAAGAAATTTTTAACAAACGATGACACCGGTGATGGACGATGGGTTGCAGCTGCCCTTTCCAGAATGAAGACTGACCGGTTCCCCAGAATACAATCAAGTCTTATGCGGGTAGCGAACCCACGCCCCGGCGTGGCAGGCTGATGCGTTAACCATTTAGCCACTGCGTTTAATTTGTACGACACTATGATAAAATCGATTTTAGAAAATTTACAGAGTAATTAGCATCCTTATGAAAGAGAAACTAACATTTAAGCATTTTAACAAGCAAAATTTAACTATTATTCTTCGCGTTCATGAAAAAATTCATATTATGTTCCTTAACGCTTGAGGCACTATCTAATACTATGCCACTTGTTTTCCGAAAGCTGAACAGACCATAACCAGCAGTTTCAATACCAATTGTAAATGACTGATATCTGCTAATAGCCGAAATCTGCTGGACCGTTGTCTCCATTACCTAAGGCCAGCAAAATTAACAGAAGAAATTAGTCATTTGATTTCGATTTTTCTCACTTGTTTCCATGAGCTTTTAGAAGGAATGGCGTGTAATTTTTGCATTAATTTTTTTAAAAAAGGAAAAAGTTATAACACCCTCGATTCATGTTAATGTTACTAAACGTTAGAACTGTTGACAAGCTTTGTACGTAATCCGGAAGACAAAAAAAAAGTATTGTTCGTGACAGAGAAAACAGTTTTGCTTTCACAAAGTGGGCTCGGGTTCGAATACCAGCAAAGGAAGGGATGTTGTTACGCTGTTTCTTCAGAAGGAGCGATGTTGGCACCCCTCTATATTGCTCTCATAATAAAGCATCCCGTAACATCGCTGGGTGGACGGGAGAACGTCGTCAGAACAAATGCCTACCGCTTTAGAAAAAGGACGGAAATCATTCTTTCGACGGAAGTGTTTAATACACATAGAAAATAATAACGTCCCTTAGAATAGTTTGAAGAGTTCATTATATTTTCCTTTTATATTTATTTTTATGATATTCGATGTTTCACGTTTCGAACAGCAAAGGTCCTTTGCTATTTCCACCTCTTCAAACAATTCATTAACGTTTGTTACAAGGGCTCCTTTAATTTATAACTTTAGTGATTTATTGACAAATACGGAAAAATAATTACAAAATAGTTTGGTCTCGGGGCGTATCTAAAAACCGGAATATTTCCAATTAAAATGGTACATAATATAAGACAACCTCGCTGAGTGCCTTCGCTGAGTTATTCGCTGAGTGCCTTCAAACAACGTTTTTATTAATACCTAACGTCTTATAGAAAGTATAAAATGAGTCTTATAGAGGCTCATTTTATATTTTCGAATCGTTGATATTTAATAATATAGTGAGCACGTACTTGAATAGTTGAGATTATGATGAAGTGGAAAGGAAAATGACAAGTGCATTTCTATTTGCTTTACGAACAAATTCGAAACATAGCATATTGTTACACTGGAGTAAAATGTTGAAACCAGGGGAGAATTTATTAGGAAATTATTTTTGGGCGAAGAGTTAACTGTGTTTACCTCTCAAATAGCATTTCCAGAGTAAAGTAGAAGTTTTTTATAGTCCCAAAATAGCAAATATAAATTAACAATAATCATAATGAAAATAAATTTTAAATCTACATAATTTAGTTGTCCTTTCATAAAAATATTAAAGTATCTTCTATGAGACTTTCATTAGACCCTCACGATGTCCTATGCGAATACTATACTAATGTTTTTCGAAACTTAATTAAGATATGATTATAACTGTTACATTATTTTCCTTAAATTTATCGATAGTTAAGGGGACAGTGTACCTTCAAAACTAACTTTTTTAAAATTTTTAATGGATTTGCTTGAAATTTGAATATGTCATTAGTACTATACATATGTAAAAGTGGTTAAAATTTAAAGATAAAATATTAATAATTTATGAATTAGGAATTATTAATTATATCAAAAATTGGCCTAGTTAAAAATGTTCCATGCGCATTTCTTTTGTATATAATATGGTAATTTTTATTTACAGGATACCTTATAGAACTAACAATGAAACTTATTGTTTATTTTAATCATTCATTAAAAATATAAAGAGAAAAAATAATAATAGTGAAAACACCCTTTTTATTACGCAAAATACCTATAAATAATGTTTTCATGTACAAAATTTAAAAATTCTGAGCTACGAAGCATAATTTTTTTCAATAAGATTTATTTGATATAGTCTTAAGTATATAAAACTTAAATTTCAAAGCAATACGATAATTAGAAATGCGCCTGGAGCAGTTTGACTATTCGTAAGACATGAAAATTTTTATTTTGAGAAAAACATTTAAAATTATTGCTATTAGTAACCACATAATATCTAAACTAAATAGAAATGCCTATAACTAGGAAGGTAATCACAGAAACAAAAAATTCTTTTTGCAACACATTCCTACTCGTCCGTAGTTCCAAAATTCAATAAAATAAAAAAATCGAATTTTTGGACAAATTCCACAATTTTGAAAGTCCATTGTCCCCTTAATTGTCTACCAATATTCTACTTTATCAGCTGTTAAACAGCGACATGTCCTAACCGTTCTTCCCGTTATGAATGCTAAAAAAAAAAGTATCAAACACATCCGCAACAATGATGACATACGTTATTTACGAGATGTCTTCTGTCGGCTTATCGTTTATCATTCGGACATGAGAGGGGAAGAATACGTCCCGGTAAACTTCCAATTTGCGTTTGATCCATCTTTGTGGATAAAAATGGGACAGGCAGATTGGCACAGAACGCTAACGACGGAAATGGAGAACAAACGTAGAGAAAGCAACCAATGAAACAATCATGAATATGTAGGGAGAAAAGGACTTTGGGGCATATATCTGTCCTGTTTTTATTATTATCACATTTCAGGATTAAAGTTTAGCTAACTGAGGTGACCCTATGTAAATAACTTTGCTGTATACAATCTAACACTGCGTATAATCTCTGTATAGAATTTAACCCTTCAGCAGGCGCGCCAATTTTTTTAACACCAGCAGGCGCGTGTGGCACAAAGTGCAACGTCTCTTTCAACCTTAATTATTCCATTTGTAATAAACTTTTTTTTTTCAAATTGAAAATAATAATTCTGCTTTTTATGACAAACTATAAAACGTTGATAAGATTGAGATATATTTATAATTAAAGGCCAGAAAATGCAGGTTGAATCACGTTATTTCAAAACTGTCCGGTTTATTGGATACTAGCGGCCCGTCCCGACTTTGTCCGGGTTGAACAAAATATTATACCAATAAATTTCCAGTTGATAGCCAATAAATTGTAAATCTTTTTTTACCTTAATAATAACCTAAATAATACCTTAAATTAATTTTACGTTAGTTAATAATTAAAATAAATTTTTTAAAGAAAACGGCGTGCCGGAGAACGGCTAGGTTCGAACCGCTAGCGTCAGAACAGTATCCCTCCTCGATAGCACCACGATAAGGATCGTTGAAATCTTCGGAACAAAAAGCGGTAGAGGACAGTAGCGGAAACAATGGAGATTGTTAGGATTAAGCCCCTAACTTTATTTCTACTGATTAGATATACATAATATATAGCCTATGTCCATCTGGAATACTGTACCTTTCAAAGAGAGAAAGAATTTTTCAAATAGGTACAGTGGTTCTGAAGATTACCCTCCACGTACAAAATCGCTCTCTCTTTATATATAAGTATAGATGAGGACAACTAGAGAATTGATTCATATTTTGTCCAAAAACCTAAATAACAATGAGAGAGTCCATCTTGGTGATATGCGGGATATCATGTAATAGCTGCATATTCGATCGACTACATCAACTCCTGCTTTTGTCGTATTGTAATCCAGTATAATCGCTGGTTTATCACGGCCAACTGAAGGGAAAGGAATCAAAAGTCAGAAAATCAAACCTGCATTAGACAGGGTGTAGCTATAAATAGAAACTGCTTCGAACATTCAACGCTTACATGAAAAAACAAAACATCCAAAATCACGAAAATGTTGCACTCTATACCCGGGCATAACCGCTGCAGGGTTAATGCGACACAACATGCTTGTAAAAATTCAGACTGTTGAAATGTAGGGACTTAGTGGACTGTATTTGGTTTTAAGATTTAATTATACAGACTTTGTTTTTGGGAAATGACTTGGAACACGATTTCATCACAAGCAATTTTATACGGATTAGAATTCAAATTACATAAGCATAACATATTAGCAATAGAAATATATCTCACAGAAAGGACGAACCTTGACAATTAATTTTGAGACTGACACTTAAGAATTTGTTTCACAGCACTGAATATTAACAGAATCTAAACAAAATGGTTGCGCAAGCAAAATTAATAGAATACCTATATATTTGTATATGGAATGAATCAACGTTGGGGAAATGAAAAACCCAATAAGAACCGAGACTATTAATAATGATTTGACTTACAGAACTGAATAACGTCGAATATTTTTCCTTACCAAACTTCGTCCAAACCCTTCACACATCACACGAGAGAAAACAAACAAACTGAATAATTGAGTAGAAGTTGTGGTAGTTTTTTTTTTGTTCTGCTACAAGTATAACTTATTTCAGATGAAATACAGATGACGCTACACAGTTGCAAAAATTAACAAAATATTTGGCTAGTGTTGCCGCCTATGAAGACTCATCACTGATGCAGGACGGAACACAAACTACAATGAAATGTGCTCTAAATTTACCTCCAGGGTTTAAATTCATCGAATTGTGACCTCCATTGCTAATTTTAAATTATAATACTGGGGAAAAATGCAAATGCAATGTACGATAATAGAAAATCTTAGCAGGAAGAATCCTAGAAATTGATGTTTTGATTTGCTTCAGAAAGAAGAAATCTGTTTCACCGAAATCATAAAAGTGCTACTTTTTTTTCAAACATGGGTATAAACGGATTTACAGTCTGTCACCAAATGAACAGGCTTTTAGCCTTACGCGGAATATTTAAAATTTATACATTAATTCTCAAGAGCCTTTAACACTATTAAAATACTTTCTTAACAAGGGGCCTGTGGCTGCTTTGTGGTACAGCTCTCTGGCTTTTGGTGCTGAGGGTGCTGGGATCGAATCCCGGCGTCACGCCACTAAAATGCCTCTGTTTGTGTCGTCCATTCATAGGCGGTAATGCTGGTCCGTCTATATGGTGCCCCCATAATAAAATGGCCAGCAAAATACTGCGGTGTATTATAGGCGAATGTCTTCACAAGTGCCTCTGCAATTGGTTAAAAAAACAACAACAACATAAGTTTAGAAAATATAAGTTTAGAAGTTAAATGTGGAGCTATATGGAATTGAAGATTGGTAGGAAAAAATATATACATGACATTTCAGATTGGCATAAAACTTTAAATGGCTAATTTCCGAGAAAATAGGACAAACGTTTTATTATTCTGCTGTATAAAAATCATCGTGACATCTGTAATAATTGGAAAATTAGTGGTGCAAAACGAAAATACGACTTACTTTTCACATATGAGCAGGTTTTAATAAAAATATTGTTACGAATTTTGTAAATACTGCATTTTGTTTCATTAAAATGGCTTCTATGGAAGAGCTCGTATACCGGTGCATTTAACATGGGAGTCTATGGAAATCTCGCCATATATGAGAGTTATCGCCAAATTGGCGATAGATTTAGTGACTTATTTTGGTTGCCAGATTTGGCGATATTTCGTCAACTTGCCGACTAAACCTTTCTAGAAGATTCTAGAAATATCTAGCTGCGACTGACCTATAGAGGGCGCTTTGGAAATCTATAAATATACCTGACATTGGCATTGGAACTCAGTTCAATTTTCTAGTCAGAATTGAATGTGTTGTAACTGCGTTAATTGGCGTGTATTTTATTGACAATTCTGTTATCCCGACTTGTGTTTTTATAATTTTTTTGCTGTATAGAAGACGGTTGTTAGTCTTTTATGTTTGAATTTATGTATAAGCCTGAAGAACTTACAAAATAATAAATTTATTTTGTGTGAACTATCTATTAAGATATTTTATTCAATTCTAATGAACCCAGGTAAACGGAACAATCATCACTTCATTCTATGAGTTGTGGATAGCTTACACGAACCTTTCAATCACAGCTTAAAAGTGCGAAGGATATTTGAAGTTTTACCTATACTCTAATACATGTATTTGTTTTGAGAGCGAACGTACTGAATTCACATCGTGTTTTTGACATTGTTTATTGCATTTTTAAAAAATATAACTTACATGTAAATAAGCTAGAAATATACCCGATGCATTATTATTGACGCCTAAAATATGCAAAATTCGTTAAAATTTACGTTTATTCGTACGATGATGTATCCACACACTGTAATACATTCTCTATAAGAAAACTTCAAGAAATATACCAAATACTTTACAATTCTATTAAAAATAAATTGCAATAATAAATTATCACTATCTACTTACATGAAGGCATTATCATTTCCTTTGTGGTACGATAAATGATAACTCCTTTCATACTACAATTCATGCATACTTGCAATAAATAAACATTTTGTTAGCAATGTGATCGTAGACAATCTCAGTTTTTTCTCATCTCTCTGATTTGTTTTCGTATCAAAGCTTTCTAGTGGATGTATTATTAAAGGCTACTATTGGCGGTTTCTGGGATCCGGTATAAGTTTATGAATACACTAGCTGAAAACCCGCACTTCGCTACGGAGTACATACAAATTAAATACAACGGTCAATGTATGAAATTAATGCCAATATATATATTTATAATAAAAATGCGACGATCAATATATACAATTGATGTAGAAAAAAATATATATATTTATAAAAAAATCGTAAGGGATATTTTTATAGACAAAGTAATGTCCAATCGTCTGCCGCATTAGCAAGAAAAAAACGTATTTTTTTGTCTATTTAGTTGTTATACACGTGACGATAAATTTATTTAAAGTACCATAAAAAGAAATCACATGATCCGCATTCAATAAATTAAATTCTAAAAATTAATCTCTAAAAATTCACCAAAAATCAGAAAATAGAGGTAAAGATTCGAAAAAGATTCCATTTTAAAGGAATTTTTACGCTCTTTCTCGTGATATAAAATTTATAACCCTCAAATTATTCATTTAAATGCAAACTTAAAAAAAGTTACTAAAACAGCTTAAAAATTTAATTAAAAAAAATCTAAGAAGCATTTTTCAAAAATCTCTCTTAGTGCACCCCTGCACCATAAGAAGAATCGCCATGCAAAATTTCAGCCCTTTAGGTCCAGCGGTTTGGTCTGTGCGCTGTATGTCAGTCAGTGAGTCAGTTACGGAACTGTTTTATATATATAGATGTGATGTTCCTTTAGCGTAGGATTACGTTCCTCCATAACGGTCATCCGGAAAACAAAAATGCAGACGCTAAAACCGTCCGTCGTTGTATGTTATAATTTTCGAAGCGTGGCAAAGCCAGTCTGTATCGCTCGGGCAAGCAGGAAACAGTTAAACAGAGAAGTACCAAATGCGTCAAAATTTTGACTGACTGACTGACTGACTGACTGACACACACACACACACACACACACACACATTAATATATATATATATATATATATATATATATATATATATATATATATATATAGATAGATAGATAGATAGATAGATAGATAGATAGATACATATATGCATACAAAAGAGGTAAGCAACGATAAGTAATCCTACGTTAATAACCCGCGGTAGTTTCCTTACAAAAGACTACCTGAATTTTATTTTTTTTTCAGTTAGTCTGTGTATATCTCTGTTGTAGCTTGTATATATCTGACCTACCGTTGATAAATGTCTATTTTTCCAGTCTAAGTAACTCCTTTAACTAAAAGCAGTTGCCTCCCATATAAAAAAAAAACATTTAAAATTGCATTTCATTATTAAAACCCTAAATAAGAGTTTTCGCATGTGCTGTGCATTTTGCGATGGGAAAAAGTGGGTGTTGCCATTCGAAAATATTGAGTTTCTGTACCTATAACCGTAACCGTGAGCGGCACTTTGTGGCCGTTCACAGAATCCCGAGCTCATACCACTGAATAACTATATCTGAAATCTCTTCTCGATAGGTTGAACGGAACTGTCGCTAGACGTAAATATATCGGCAAATTTTTTTCATGACCACCCTGTACATATTGCATATACTACAAAAAATACATTTCAGACTATACTAAAGTTACATTTACTACTTTAGTACAAGTAGAAACAGGTATGTATAGATACATTTCTCACAAAACTGCAATAAATACTCATATATGTATCGCTAGAAGAAATAGGCGTTCATTTTCTGTATTCTAGTTTGAATCCCTATACTATAAAATAGGCAGAACCTCTCTAAATTCTTTAATAAATAACTTGTGACAGCAAAATATTTGATAAGACAGCCCTTTTACTTCACAAACATATTCTTTTTTTATATTCTGAATTTTAGAAATAAAAAAAAAACCTATTGAAAATTCGAAAAAAAAAAACCATTATTGAAATTTACTTTCGGGAAAACAAAAGGACGCGGTATAGCATCTCACTTATCCATTGCTAAAAAGATGAGGGAAAAAAGGAAATAAATATATTGTAGTACCCGGGCCCGAAAAAGGGAAAAAGTGTCCGCAGAATATCGTATTTCCCTACTCATCCATCATTTCCTGTAAAGGATACGGCCGCCGATATAGATAACGAGGGAAAATGTGTCGAAAGAAAAAAATGCGGGGTGGAAAACAGTGTAGAAGTTTAGGTTCCGGACTTTAATGGGGAAAGTTCAAGCGGAATAAGGGAAGAATGAAAAAAAAAGAATGAAAGGGAGTCAATCTTTTTAGCTTCTACCACTTATTTTAAAGCCCCTTACTCAACACTTCAAAGTACAGGTTAATGAAGTTAGAAAGTGGTACTGAGTGTTAGACACATATCAAAGCCTCGCGTAGTTTATATTATATATATATATATATATATATATATATATATATATACACACTGCTCAAAGCAATGAGGGGAGCACATGGTTTTAACGAAATTACGCATATACTTACACCGATGAGTAACATAAAACAAATCATCCATAATTTAAAGCCTAGCAGGAAACATAAGAAAAAACTTTATATGCAAATCAAAGTTCATGACGTCAAAAACCAGAAAAAGAACATAAGGGAAGAAATTGGGATGTTGCAGAAAAGTCTGTTTCACTGCCTTAAATGTGAAATTCGATTGCTCAGTTATTCTTTTTGAGAAAAGTTGACTTGAAAATGCCTCAACAACGTGATTTACCGGAATCCATGGCATGGGATATCTCTGCCATGGATATAATAGCACTTGGCTATTATATCCATGGCAGAGATATCCATGGCAGAGCACTTGGCTATTATAGGTCTGCCTGAACTATTATAGGCAGTGCTATTCTAGGCAGTGCTATTATAGGCAGACTTGAATCCGGTCAAACACAACGTAGTGTCGCGGACGCTGTTGGAGTCGCCAGAAGTGTCGTTGCAAGGATGTGGAATCGATTACAAGAAACAGGGAATGTTAGACGTCGACCAGGGCAAGGTCAGCCACGCGCCACTACAGCAACTGATGACCGGTATATACTGTTAACAGCTCATCGAAACAGAACAGACAATGCTACTTTTCACCGTAATTATTTAATAGATAGTAAATATTAGTGGTAGTATGATTAATTATAGAGTGATGCTCATATGTATAGATACAAATCAATTTATTAAACCAATTGTAATACATATACAAACAATAATATTCATTGCAGACTTCCGAATTCTCTATCTCATTAACACAATATATATATGCATTTCAAATTATCCTTCTTCCTATATCATATCAATACATTAATTATTATTATTCATCTAATCTTCATTCTCATCAATACCAAAGACTCAATTCTTTATCTATTCCCTAACATTGTTTGATTATCCTACGCTCTTAATCGATACACATAAACACATTACAAAATTATTACAACATACTAATCCAATTAATACGGACATACACAATCAATATTCTACGATAGATATTCTATGTATATATATTAACATTTCACCTCAATCTGACCCCATCTAATTATCTGCGCTCTCTAGTATGTATTGGGCATTGTTAGGATAAGTCAAAATACTCTCCTACCTTATCTGAAGACACACCGTCATCAGAAGCCTGGCTGGGGGTCATAGGACTTTTCCGGGCTTCGGGCTTTCTTTTCCAGGGGAACGGCTGTAACTATCTGCTGGCGGCGGACTCAGGGCGCACGTCTCCGAGAATACACACTCGCTTCGGGGGAGCGTTGGTCAATCCGAAGGTCCGTTCCTCATCACAAGCCTGGCTGGGGGGTCATCGGACTTTTCGGGTCATCGGGCTTCCTGGTCCAGGGGAACGGCTGTAATTATCGGCTGGCGGCGAAGTCAGGGCGCTCGTCTCTGCAGATACGTAATCTCTTCGGGGGCGCGTTGGTCCAGGGGAACGGCTGTTCCTCTCTTGCTGAACGGCAGGTTAGTCGGTCGGCCTCTCCGGTACTGGACTCTGCATCTAATTGTTAGCGGTCAGCTTTTCGGGTACCGAGGACTTGGTCTATCTCTCCCGCATTAAGTTAGCAGCCCGTCATCTCCTTCTCTCCTCCTTCGTCGGCTACGGGGGCTTATGTGTTCCTCGTGAGAATTCTCAAATTATTCTGCTCTTTTCTAAAAACTTTCCTACCAAGCTCAACTTCTATCATTATCTATTCAGGCCTTCATTGGTGGCCACCTTCTGTCCTATAGGTCGATCCGGGGGCCCTTCATTGGCCGACCACCTATTTTATATTCATATTTTCTCCAATCAATATTGAAGGGGACGTCCGCCCTTGCACCTGTCTGGGGTTTCTTATACTTCCAACTTCTCACGCTCTTCTCCGGCCTCGTGTGGTGTTTTTAACGCCGTCCAACATCGTAAACTGCCTCATCCCTTTTCTTCTCCTAACTCTGACTCCGTTTTCAGATTTCCCTTAGCTCATTATCACCAGCTGGGCCCCATTTACTATCAAAATTCTCTTCCCTTTGACCTCATCATTATCCATTTTAATTCCAATCCGTTCGTTAAATGCAGCTGTTGACCGTTTTCTCATTTCAATTGAGCCCTCTCAACTTGTCATCTCTCCTTTCGTTTCGCATACGCAGTATATTATCCCGCTGGTCAAGGCCTCTCTTTGTCTGATTCCTTGAATTATATTCTCTATCGCCCCTTTTTCTGAACACGTGTCGTGTCTCCACGACACTACTCAGCTGCAAAGACAGTTGATCTTGGCAACAGGACGAAGGATGTCCAGCCAAACAGTACGTAATAGGCTTCATCAGGGAGGTCTTTATGCACGTAGGCCAATGATCTGCATTCCGTTGACCTCACGCCGCCGTGCAGCCCGAAGAAGATGGGCTGCTGAACATCGAGATTGGGAGCAACATGATTGGAGCCAAGTGCTATGTACAGACGAGTCCCGATTCAGTCTGGAGTGTGACATCCGACGTGTTTTGGTATGGAGGGAAAGGGGCACTCGAAATAACCCCACATTCGTTCGTGAAAGGTCACAATACAGACGAGCTGGTTTTATGGTATGGGGTGGAATCAGCATAGGTGGACGTACGGACCTGCATATCATTCGGAATGGTACTTTGACGGCCCGAAAGTATGCTGACGAGATACTGAGACCTCATGTCATACCTTACGCTGCAGCCATTGGAGATTCCTATGTTTTCCAGCATGATAATGCCAGACCGCATACAGCTCGTCTTGTGGATAACATGCTTGAATCTGAAACGATACAGCGTATGGAATGGCCAGCGTACTCTCCTGACCTGAATCCAATCGAGCATGTTTGGGACATGCTCGGACGACGCATTGGTGCGAGACCAAAAGTTCCTTTTACTCTCCGAGACTTGGAGATTGCCCTTCTTGAGGAGTGGAACAGTATTCCCCAAAGTCTTATCGATAACATCATCGCATCCATGGAAACATATATATTTATCGCATCCATATATATATATATATATATATATATATATATATATATATATATGTCAAGAAATTAGTTGGGAAAGAAATAGTTAAGTTAAAATTTAAAGGGAGGCTTTGGGATAATTTATTTCGTGGCATTAAAAGTCGCTGCTTTCAGATTTCAGTACTCGTTTCACGCGAAATAGGAGGGAATTTCCCCGTTTCAATTTGATAACCTTGACTCGCGTCTGTGGTCGAGAAAACGAATCTATTTTTAGAGCAGGCACGGGCTGCGAGGAGTGAAACTATTACATAATATGGAAGCGTCCCGAATATTCTATAGACATCACAAGGCATGGGCGAAAGTTTTGCGCCTAAGTTTAACAAAGGATTATTGCATAGCATTTTTGTATTTCGAATTGAGCGGAACGCGCGTCAGAGGTGAGAGATCGGAACGATGGTCGGATTGAATAGGGTTAATTAATAATTATTGAATAAAGGATTTAGATGTAAACTAATTGTCTTTAATTCCACAGGCCTACGATTGTACTGACTGCATATATTTAGAATAAGTTTTAAGAGGGGAACGAGTAAGAGGGAATACGAAAATTTAAGCTCGTCATATATATGTATATATTTTACATCATCGGGGTTTGCTGCGGTCACAGGATTTACGGTATGTTCACACTGAATCCAGAGCGCGAAAAATATTAACCAACCAAAGAGCTCAATTCATTGACCGCGTGTTAAGTCAAACCAATCACTAGTTATGTCAACAATATCGTAGCCAACTGCGTAACGCAACACTACGCTCCGGAGGAAATGTGAACAGCGCCTTTGACTTCTGACCAACAATAGACGGCTACTATCTTTATATGTGCCCTGTACTTTTTGATTTTAATTCCTGTTTAAAAGCATGGGTGCCGAACCTTTTAGCTTGCCTGGGCCACACTGAGAGATGAGGAATTGCCTTGCGTCTCTTATGAATTATATAATTCTACTTATCGTCAATAACGTATTCTTTATCTTTTAAGATTTTTATTATAGCATTAAAAAAAGGTGGCAACATAAACATAAAATTAGTGGGATATTCGACCTTGTTTATGCGACATTAATTCATCACTGTTTGGTTCGATGGAAGTGGTTGCAATTCTTAGTGAATTTTAAAGACGGCCATTATAAATTTTTCATCTAATTATTACTTTACGTGGGTTTAACCTATGAAAATAGTTCTTCGTAAATGGTCACATAGCAAAATAGCGATGACACGAGTAAGGTGTAATTGTAAAAAGAGGGATGTTTTCCTCTTAGAACATAAAACTTAAATTTTTTGAACTTTTGGGCCGCATTACTAGACATAAAGGGGCGGGCCTGTTTTAAAGTATTGGAGAGGTCCAGATCTAATTGCCTAGCTCCAAATAACCGGCATTTGTGGAGAAAACAAAAAATGACAAGAATAACCTATATGATAAATTGTGGGTTTTCTATTTACGTAATGGAAGGGCAGGTTTTATGGTATGTTAACCGAGACTTACACTGTCATATCTCGGTACATCGAGTTTTGCTTCGAATTAATTTATTCATAACCAAATTATATCGTTGTTTACACCAGGCCGGCGTGTCTCTTATGGAGTTGCAGTTTCTTTTTCCTGACAATATATTAAAGTTTTCCTCTGTCCATTTATAAAAAATAGGATCCAAAATGGATTATCCTTTACTGACCAGTAGCTGTACAACCACTGATACATGTCAGTCTCATCCCACCCACTGCTGTCAATTAGCAACCAAAGTCTCTGTCCACCAAAGTCTCTGCTTGAAAAGTTATTGGTCGCTAAGTCAAAAATGTCTCTAATCAGTAAAATTTAATCTCAGAAAAACCTGACACCCTAAAAGACAATATTAAAAAACATAACTGTTGATGATGCATGGCGTTAATTTTTTTTTGAAAACGTTAAAAATATTTGAAGAAAAGGAAGCAATTCTAGATGATGACATGCTCCTTTTGAGAGATAAAGGATTAGGGACGTGTTTAATTCGATAGAAAAAAATAAATAAAATACTGAATAAATGAAACGAAAAATAAAAGGTTCATAGGGTCTTGCTTTCCGTAGCCATCCATCACTTTTGGCAAAAGTATAGATAACAAGAAATAAAGTATAGAAAACAAATCAGGGAGAGATACGTGAACATCCAAGTTCAGGTTCCGATATTTAATGACGAATTTAAAAAAAGGCATATTGGTAAAAAATTAAAATATATTTTAACACATTGTTTACCGGTAGAGTAAAAAAAAAAGGTTTTTACACGCTAATGTTGAAGACAATATCGGATAAATGAGAGTCATAGTGGAGAAATTTTTGATCAACTGAACATTGCTGTACTTCTAAACGTCCTTTACTATGACCTGAATGAGTTTAAGTCAAATTCTCACATTTTTAGCATTTACACTCTGTGAAACTCATATCCCCATATAAAGAAAACAGATTTTTAAAAGTGAAAAATGTCGTACTTTATTCCAAAAATTTCAAGTCTTTGATCTTCTACGACTTGTGATCAATCTTCAGTGACTTGCGTATATATTTAGAGAAAATTGCCGGTCAATAATGTTAACAGCAGCAAAAGCCCGAAGAGGATTTCCAGATATACGTTCATTAGTAACAATCCGATATATTTCTCATTCAAAGGGATGCTTTTGTAATATATTTTTAAAAGTATCCAAAAGTTATGACGGTCCAAAAGTTTTTACGGAACTATCCATTAGAATTTAAAAAAAATATTTAAATATAAAGAACACCTCTCCAAGTTTTAATATCAATCAGAGTGTGGCATCACTGTAAGTAGGTAAAGCGATTCTCTCTGAGGCGTTGCTAAAAATTACTACCATGGGATCCATAACAAAGAAAGGCAGAGTTCTAATTAAAAGCGAAGGCCAAATTTTTAAAACAAAAACTTAACAATTTATTAACAAAAATAATTAACATCTAAACAGTGCAACATATTCAATTAAAAATCCCGTGCAGATTCACAACGTATGGAGCCTAAAACACCCATCCGCTCCGGCCGCGTTCTCTAGCGTCTCTCTCCAATGTCTGGATTCTCAGAAGGGGTGGAGGGGCCGGCAGATTATCGGCTGACAGCTCTTCTTAGACGCCGAACTTTATTACATTGCAGAAACGTTAAGATGACAGCTTCAGTGGCTGCATCTGTGAGGAAAACTGTTTTTAATCCCCCCACGTGTTCCGAACTGGTGGAACCGAACATCACATTCCTTGAAAAATACGCAGCTGTGTTTCAAGCTCTTGTGGGGTCTCGGGGAAAAATAAGACCATATTTCCAGTACGCTACAATAGTATCATAATTTCGACGTGTGCACTTTTTGTAGCCCGACTAATGTCTGAATGATAATCCAGTTCTCTCCAAGTGTTATTATCATATCGAATCATATCAGGAGTTATTAGACCTTTTTTTCTTGGGGATCCATTAAATCCGTTGTGTAAAAACAAAAAATTGAAAATGTGGCTCAGTTGAAGAAGCGTATCATTCAAGCAATTCTCGTACTAACTCCTGATATGCTACGAAACACCTGGAGTTACCATTTAGACGTTCGTCGTACTACAAAAGGTGCACAAATCGAAATGTATGATACATTGATCGAAATCTATGATTGATATTAAAACTTGGTGAGATGTTCTTTCTATTTAAATATTTTTTTTTGTAAATTTTACAGGGTAGTTCCGTAAAAATAAGCCATACATTTTGGATACTTTTAGCCCGGACACCATGTATTTTAAAAGGAGAAATATTATGAGGGATTTTTGCATTTAATATATACTTTCTCTATTCGTAGATCCTCCCTATTCATTAAATCCCCACACTACCACTGCGTGCTTCATTTTCTCCAGTGACTTATAAATATGACTCCAATGACTCCCTTGTCTACTATTTTTTATGTTTTTGCATCGCTTACTCCCCATGTCTCTACGTAAAAATTTACTTATATTTGAAATGTTGGGACTCTGCATTACTGAGCATTTACGTACGTTTCAGCAGTGCTAGACAAGAATTATAAAATGTTGAGAAGAATTCTGAATGTCAGTAAATAGTAATCTTTCAGGTTATTTCAGTTTGGAGGGATATGGATAGCATCCGAGAGCGTTACTCTTACGGATAAACTTAACCCTTCGGATAAGTCTTCGGATAAACTTAACCCTTCAGCGAACGCGCCCGTGTACAGAGTGCTACTATTTCGTAATTTTGAATGGTTTGATTTTACATGTAAGATTTGAATGCTCTAAGTAGTTTCTATTTATAACTAAACCCTTTCTAATGCAGGTCTTATTTTCTGACCCTTGTATTCCTTTCCATTCATTGTTAGTCGTGATTTAACCGCGGTCAGCCAGTGATTATACTGCATTGCAATACGACAAAAGCAAGAGTTGTTGCAGTCGATCAAATGTGCAGCTATTACAAGGTATCCCGCATACCAACGAAGATGGACAATCTCATTGTTTTATTGGTTTTTGGACATACAGTAACCACCGCTTATAGTGATCAGTGGTTATAAGAATCAACCGTTTATAAGAATCAATATCGCAAAAACAAAAACAAATGTATTATTTCCATGTTAAAATTTTCGCTTTAAAGAACAATCCACCGGTTTTAAGAATCAGCTTACAAGCTTCTCTTTCCTTTCATTTTTCAAAACAGCAACTTAAACCCTCAAAAGGCACGAAGTTCTTTCTTTATGTTTTTTAAAGAAAGAGTGATAAGATGGGATGGAATACAGTCGCAAAATGTTTTCCTTTCTTTGTTAGATATAACATAACAGTTTCCCCTTAAACGCTTTAGCACATCACTGTCCTATTAGCTTGACCCGGGGGCATCTTCATCCGTCCGGGTCCGAATTCACTTTTCTCCACTGGCAAACAAAGACAGAGACTCTTTTTTCCCACATTTCACACACTGGTTGCGGCTTCCTGGACCCTGAAGCACACAAATCTTCGGCGAAGTGTCCACAATGATTTAGGCAAACGTAGTATTAGTAGATTCAGCACATTATCAAACCGTGAAACGTAAGCTAGAAGGTGAATCTTCGGTTGAGACTATTGGTATTGAAAGAGGTATAAACAGCCTCCTGAAAATTTCATTACGTCAAACTACTATAGAAAACTTTTACTTGCTCCCTTCCTATAGTTGAAATGTTAAAACTGTTAAGCAGGTATGTTGTAACAAAGATTGGATTTTTTTCTTCTCTTACTATAATAATGTGTACCTACTGATAAATCTAGAAATTAAGTTGTATTTTTAAAATTATAAGAAATAATTTTAATAAGAGATAATTTACGTAAATTAAAGATAATTTTATGATAAATTATCTAATATATGTATATATGGGTGTGTGTGTGCCTGTCCAAAAACCTATAAATTTCGGGTATAAGAATCAACCGCTTATAAGAATCAAAAAGAGTAATAACAAACGTGATTCTTATAAGCGGAAATCACTGTAGTAGGAAGGAATTCGCTAGTTGTCCCTAGATGAAATAAACTAGACAGTTTTGAAATAGGATGATTGTATCTGCATTCTTTGGCATTTAATTATAAATATATCTCAAAATTATCAAAATTTTAAATTTTTTTCATAACACGCAGAATTATTATTTTCAATTTGAAGAAAAAAAAGTTCATTACAAAAGAAATAATCAAGGTTGAAAGAGACGTTGCACTTTGTGCCACACGCGCCTGCTACTGTTCCAAAAATTGGCTCTCCCGCTGAAATGTTAAGGGAAACAAGGGATCTTCAGCCTAATTATTTTTTATTAAATTTTCAATCTTAAAAACTCTATGCACAAAATGAGAATTATTAATATTATTTCGTACTCCATTGAAGTCACTTAGCATTCACACCTAAGTATTCTTATGGCAAAATAAGGCATCTCTTTCAAATTTTCTTTTCAAAAATGTTTTGAAAATGTTTCATGAGCTTTAATTTTCTTCCGATTTTTTCCAAATTTCTCAGGATTGCTAACTGAAGTTTTTGTCATACAACTATGCATAATTCTTTGAAACCACAAATATTTTTTTCAAATTGATAGACCATGAAATAAAGTAAAATCATGCATAAACGTAATAAAATAACAGACAGGTTAAAAAAAAATTATGAATTATCCAATCAACTTGAAAGAAAATGAAGTTAATTGGAAGTTAACTTGCGTTTAACTTTTCGTTCCTGTCCTGGTCGATAGATGGCTGCAACAGTCTACAAAACAAAATTAACTGTAATCTGCTTAAAGATGGCTGAAAGTAATAAAATAATGCATTGTCATCGTGTTCTGAGCTATTCTAAAAGTTTCAAATGTCTAGCTAGTCGGGAAGTTAGTTAAAAATAGATTGCAAGATTTATCCTGGACAAACACACACACAAACAAGAAAGCGAGTTAATAAAAAGATGGTAAAATAATCATACTGTTTGTTTTAAAGTTAAATACTAAAAAGTTTATTTAAATAATAACATTTTTTTCCTTTTAGATTTCTACTGTCAAAATATTGACAGCAAAATTACTGAATCTGTTACAATTACATGAATAAAACCTATAACACAAGTCGTATATCTTTCTTGGGGGAGAAAATTCTAACATGGTATTATCTCTACCTGGATCACTAAATAAAAAAGTCACGACCAACTTGGAAAAATGCGTTGCGGTTACATTTCTACTTGGGGAGAAATTTCTAACATGTTATTATCTCTACCTGTCTCACTAAATAAAAAAGTCACGACCAACTTGGAAAAATGCGTTGCGGTTAGATTTCTACTATCAAAATATTGACAGCAAAATTACTGAATCTGTTACAAATACATGAATAAAACCTATAACACAAGTCGTATATCTTTCTTGCGGGAGAAAATTCTAACATGTTATTATCTCTACCTGGCTCACTAAATAAAGAAGTCACGACCAACTTGGACAAATGCGTTGTGGTTACATTTTCAACCATCATAAAAGAGAAAACTAAAAAAATACAGTATATTAAGAAATTAAAATATCCAATACTACAATAGACAAATTTTCGACTTATAAGTAATTGAGACTTTTTTTACTGTATCCGTACCCGATCCGTACCTTATAAATATTACAATAGCGATAAATTTTGGAAAAGATTAACACATTATAGTTCCAAATATTAAACTAAATACTAATCAAACAGTTGATATATAAAGCCTTTTTTCTAAGGTATTCAGTAGATTACAACGGGTACAACAAGTTTCAGCCGACTGCGAGGAAAAAAGAAATTGGCTTCTTCTAGGATATCGATTTAAAGAAAATCACGATGACTGAAACTTACTCAAGTAAACAAGAAAAATTGAAAAGTTTTGCAGTTTTCGGGACAAAAGGTCATAATTCGTATCTTTCAATACCGTGTAACTTTATGCCGTGGCCGTAGAATTTGGTATTCTGATGTGGTTACTAAGATAAAACGCGGTAAATGTTCGACTTCACAAGGAAAGGTTTCTTCTCAAAAAAGTATCACGAGAAGAAATTGAAGGCTAGAAGGAGCAAGAAGAAGGACAAATAAAGTGAGATAACCAAATTAATACTGCACCAACTACATCAAAGCTATTAAATATTGGA
>OU015500.1:103161067-103201067 GCA_907164885.2 Dolomedes plantarius
GCATAGTACACAGATGGAGAAAAAGGAAAAGGTGCAGTTGTCATACCTGTGGGAGTATAATATATAGAAATGGGAGGACAAAAGGAGTGGCCATCCCAGCCCTGTTTTAGTCATTACTCAAGCATATGATCTTCAGCACTTTAAGTGACTGAGTTGTTGAATTAAAAACAAATAGTAAAAAAAAATTAATAAGATCTTAAACAGTTGGGACGACATCCAACGCGCTTGTAGAGTTGGGTGATAGGAAAGTGTTTTTCAAGAAGTAGGAAATTTACTGAAAGGTTAAAGAAGTAGAGTTGTCATAGTCGGTGTTTAAATTGAGATCCAAAAAAAAATTCACATATAATAGTATTCTTAAGAAGAAAGTTTAAGTTAGACAGTCTTTTTTTTTTTTTTTTTTTTTATATCTTTAGTAGGACAACACATAATTAATTATATCAATTAAAAAATATATAATGATGTTAAGCATCACATAGAAAAGAAAGAAAAATGGATCTAATGTTTGTCATTATTCGTGGTGTAGTTTTAAGCTCTCTGGTGCATTATAATATCTCAATCTGCAAGCATGGACAATTTCAGAATCTCGTTTAGTGTGAAAGTTTGTTTATCAATTTTATATTCAATAGAATCCAAAATACACAACATATGAAAGTATTAAACACACAATAATAAAATACTCCTAATACCAATAATAACAATAATGATACCTTAATATTCTCTATCAATTGCCATAATTTAATGTTAATGTTCAAATTTCAAACTATTATTCTATCAATTGACACAAATAATCAAAATAATAATCACAAATAATAATCTTTTACCAATAGACATCTCAGTTTTATTAAGTTAATCATGAAATCGATAAACCAAAATTAATTTTTCTTTTCTTATATCACATTTTGGTATGAATCCTCGCTGTAAAGTTCCCAAATATTCATCATTTGTATTTAATATCTTAAAACATATTTCTCATTATAATATTATCTTTCCTATTTATTTATTATTCTTCATTATTTCTATTTCGAGAATTTTCTGGGGCGGATGAACCAAATATAACATACAATGGTTTTTTTAATTCTCCAATTGTGGTTTTTTTGGCACCCTAAGTCATGTTATAAAGACGTTCCGTTTATGAAAATTGTAACACGAATTTTAACTGTCGACTAACCTCCAGAAATCTCCTTTACTTAAATTCGTAGAACAATTTACGAGGTCTCAACATCAAATGTAATATGTCAAAGTACTTAAATTATAAAATTTTCTTGATGTCTGAAAATTACTATGTTATCCCTGCAGATATTTTCCAAAATCAAAACCACAGGCATCATATGTTTAGATTTAGAAAAGCAAAAATCCCAAGTTAAATGAATCAAAACAAGTTTGGCTCTTTTCATGATCGTGTTTACAAAACTAATGCTGAGCATTCAAATTTATTGCTAGAGGCGACCTTCGAAATGTAATACAACGGCGCTCGAAAACGGAAATGATTTACGTTATTTTTTTTTTCTCCGCGACGATTCAGAACTGCGTGCTAAATTAGATACTTGTAACATTACTTTACTCATTTAATATTTCAGTTTAACGTAACCAAGGATCATTAATTATCTTAAAACACTAAAATATTCATTATCAAAAAAAGAACATAGAAATATTATAAAATTACACTAAAAACACACACTTATAATAAATTTATCACATATAAGTCTCAAAAATTTCTTTAAATTCAAATATCTTATAATCTCTATATATAGTAAATATTCATGTGGCTAGCAAGGAAATTTAAATACACAAAACCTAAATTATAATCCTTCACTTGAAACCAAACCCCAAAATCAAAACCAAATTTATAACGCACGAGAAAACAGAAGTACCTCATGATTAAAAATAACTGAAAACATTTTAAAAATATATACGATTCATGTTTACAGAAGCCAGATAACTAACTATATCAAATTTATATTAAGCAAAATCATTATTAAATTTCGTTAAAATTTGTTCTAATTGTATCAGAGTATCAATATCATTAAAATCCCAATATTTAAACATTACACACAAATTTTCATTTAACATTCTAAGAACTTTTAAAATTTCATTGACAATCTGTCTTACCTTTAATTTTATGTTGATTTAAGACCGAATTTTATTATATGGAACAAAATAAATTTACTTTAGTGAAGATTTACCGCAGATTAATACATATTTTTCTGCAAATCCAAAAGCTGGAATAAGTTGCTGATGCAGGAACATTTTCTCTTCTCCGAAGCACCATTGGTGGGACACACAAAATAAATTTTTATTTAAAAAAAAGAAAAGATGATCACGCTGTTTGACAAAACACCGCACGATAGAACGCTTTTCACTAAGGAGAACATGGTTGGAAATTAACTTTCGATTTCGCGCACACTCTTGTTGAAGATACTCGCGAAGAATTTAAATCCGCAGTCACTGGTCGTCACACGGCAAGAAAAAAAAAAAGCACATTTTGAAATCCGGATAGAAGAACGATGAATTTAAATCCGCAATTGCTGGTCATCACACGGCAAGACGAGAGAAGAGAGAAAAAAAAATAGGAGCGTCGAAGGCGCACAAAATTTTACGATGTACTCCCGCTTATTTCGTCGGAAAGACATTGGGAGCTAACGCGCCACACCACATGGCTGACGGGAACTCCGAAATTATCCAGCGTAGACGAATGTTGTTAAGACATGGCGGAGACCGGGACACTCTGATTCTGTTGTTTGCGCTCGGGTTGAATCGGAAAAAAAAATTACTGCCTGTGTCTGATGGGAAGGTATTCCAGCCGACTTCTGAAATATAGGCGACATGGAGGAACAAATAACAGGCCAGAGTGGATGACGTCGCCGATACACATGATGACAAACCGAGCATTTTCCCGCAAAGACTCCCAACGCAGACACCACAACGCAGGAACCACAGATACGTAATTGAATCTAAAGCATTTTATTAAGTTTTCCAAGTCGTCCGCCCGGGATTATATGACAGACCGATTCTTACAGAGTGTGTCTAATTTTAGACACCAGATAGTTTTATAAAGTCATTCCATCACGTGACACAGAGGTGTGACTTACATTTTGATTGGATAAAAGTTATTTGTTGATGCTCTGATCTGATCTAATTCGGTAGCCACGCCGCGTCGAGCTTAATTTCGGTAAAAAGTCAGCCATCTTTAATAATATTGCCTGGGGTTACAAAGGCTATTACTATGGGATTTCTATAGAAGTTTTACTGGGATGACAATGCTAAAATTTAGAATATCTCTTGGATTTTAACACGAATGCCCAAGGGAAATTACCTATTTCAAGGAATTAAAAAAGGGTTTGTAATTTGGAATAGTAAAGTGAGGAATTAATAGTTTTTAAATGTTAAGATTGTTGAATTAAGAAATTACTAGTTTTTAATATTATATATATATGGGTGCGGTAGTCCGGTTGGCAGCGGGCCAGTGATCTGAACGTCCGTGGTTCGATGTCCGTCGCTGCAAATCTACCGCCGTATTCACTAATGGTGGCCGGGGCACGTAAAAGAGGTCGTGGCTACAATGTCCTCCAAGTTCTCAAATTTGCCTCTGGAGGTGCGGGGTCAAGTGTTCCGGTCTCGTCACTTGACTCGGTTCAAAATTACGGGACTGGTCATTTAGCCAAGTCGGACTCCGACCCTTGCGGTGCTATTAAAAACCGGAGCCGCACATTCTTCGCCCATAGCCTTCGGGACTTGACCTGATGTTACATGTCGGTCAAGGGGCATAAGCAACAGCAACACACACACACACACACACACACACACACACACACACATATATATATATATATATATATATATATATACACACATACATATATATATATATATATATCTGTATATTTTTTATATATTTATATCTGTATATAAATTTTTTTTCTTTTGCATTAATTGCATATATTGACCATTGCATTTAATTTGAATGTATTCCGTAGCGAAGCATAGGCTTTCAGCTAGTAGAATTATATATGGATTTGAAAACATCGTTATTTTTGCTTATTGCATACCTTTGGAAATTCATGAAAATTACTGATAAAACATTGTAAAATAGATATACGTTTACAGTTATATCAATATGCGGGCATATCATCGTCAAGCACTTGAATTAGATGAAATAAATGTCGTTCAGTGTCAGGATTCTTCAGGAAATGTCATTAGTTGCAGATTCCATTTAATAGTATGTATAGGGAGAATATAACGTAGTTCCAAACGTCGCTATTGATTCCGAAAACTACAATAAACTGCTTAGAGGAATGAGTTTGTTTGCTTTGAGGAATAATGCTGTTTTCTTGGAGCGATTAATTAACAATTTTCCATTTCTATATGCAACAGCTTTGCTGGTCTGAAAGTTCCTACATCACGCCATTCGTGACTGAAATTAATAGCTATTATTTAGATAGAGATTAAGGTCGCCCTTGATTCTCACGGTGCATAAGTTTTCTTCATAAACGGAAACACTAAACCAGATATATTATAAAGATAAAACGTAATTAACGGAATTAAATTAACATTTATCCCCTAAATTTAATGACTGTATAATTAAAAGAAAAGATTTATTGAAATTAAAAGAAAAGATACAAAATAGAATAAACGGCACAAACTATATATTAGACAATTTATCCGAGACAATATATCCAAGTTAATTTTTAATTTATTCATATTGGTCCTTTTTCCTATTTTCCCATGACTATTTTCAGATTTACAAAGAAAGCAATCGACATGGAAACAAATGTGTCTAGGGAGCTATTTAAAAGCACTTGAAATCGATTTTATATGTAGAGAACTAGAAAATGAACGGGAATAATAATTTGTGAGGAACACAAAGGAACATGGAAAAGAACCTGTTTGATAAATGTTTTCATACATTCAGAATTTATATAATTTTTTTTAACATTGTTGTTCCCCTAATGCCAGTTTAAATTGAATTAAATGCTTTTCATCTGTTATGATTTCACAAACTATTCCGCTTTGAGATTGATGACTCCATTCGCAACTGGCAAAGTAGTAGTTTCTCACCATCTAGGTAACGGTCTGTTACTCGAAAATTTAATGAGATAATACATAAAAAAGAGAAAAGAAAAATTACAAGCAAATAACTCATACTTTTCGAAATACTTTCCCATAGCAATCCTAATGTTGTTTAGGAGTTTGCCTAATGTTTGGTTTGCCTAATGTTGCCTAATGTTGGTCAAAAGAATCCTATGTTTAGATCAGTGAGGCGCAAACTGTGGGGGCGCTACACTCAGGGGGGTTGCAAAGAAAAGTGGAGGGATTGCGAATAGTTTGAAGAAAATTTATATGATATTGAATTATTTAATTAAAAATATATGCTTTAAATTTTCCATAATTAAATATTTTTAATATTTTTATTCATATTTTTTAATACAAATGCTTATTAATATTTAAATATGATGTTTTAGTCTCACGAGATTTGCCAAAAAAGCAACCACAGAATGTAAGCAAGACATTTTTTTCACTGTTATAATGCAAAGTAAATATGTTATAATGCAAAGTAATATATGCCCAAAATTCATTATATACCCAAAATATATAAAAATACTATACATAAAATAAATATATAACCCCAAATTTTTAAAATATTCTGTCAAAATTTGCTTATGTCTTTCTTTAACTTTTTCTAACATTTTTCCAATTAAAAAAAAAATTCTTACGACCGAAATGTCTTTATCGTTGTCGAGTGGTTTTTTTATTTTAAGAAAGTGTGTCGCGTTCGAAAAAATATTATGTACTACCACTGGTTTAGATCATGCTTAAAGATATCACGTTACATCACACTTTTCACGGGGGTCCTTTCCAATTGAAAGACAAAGCAATACCCAAGTTAAATTGGTTACCTGAATACTATTTTACTTGAAAATATATATTGCATAATATTTCAGTCATACGTATTGTTAATGCGATAGTTGTTGTAACTGGGTCTATGGCGTAATTGTCTTCCCCTCCCAGATTTTTCCTTTACATCTTAGATGGAAATTACACTCTGTGTGTTGTTTTTTTTTCTATGTTTGCAACAATCTATCTTACAACATTGGTAATTGCTTTGAAAAATTATTTTTAAATTGATGTAGAATTTTTTTTTTTCTAGATATGCAAGCATTGGGCCCAATTACCCAGTCACAGATTCTGTTGTTTCTTCTGAGAAATAGATCTGGGTGGTCTACTTACCCCCTTTATCAGGGGAACTGAGCCTATCTGTATTTAAAAATATATACAATATTTATATATATATATATATATATATATATATATATATATATATATATATATATATACCGGGTGGGCAAAAAGTCGGTAAAAACTTTAAAAGTTCATAAAAGCCAGAAAAATAACCAAAATTAAAAAAAAGTTTGCAGGGTTAGCATCGGGATTTGTTTTAAGACAAGAAAAGAAAATAGCAAAAAAACAGCCGAGAGGCGGCACTGACGTACATAAGTCAACGGGTGTATCATCCCAGGTGTATCTATCTGGTCCTTCCAATCTGTTGGAACTGAAAGATGCGATCCGCCGAGAGGTGTCATGTCTATATTCGGACCTGCTGCACTCTGCCGTTGCTGGATTTGTGACTCGACTGCAATGTATTATCCCCTGTGATAGGGATCATGTGGAACAACTACTGCTGTAATAAATGATTTAGAAGAATTCTTTTCGTTATTTGCGTATCTTTTTTTGACTTGTGAACGTCAGCGCCACCTGTCAGCTGTTTTTTGAGTTATTTTTTTTTTCCTGTCTTAAAAAAAAAATCCCGTGACCTAGCGATGCTAATCCTGCAAACGTTTTTTAATTTTGGTTATTTTTCGGCTTTTATGAATTTTTTAAGTTTTTACGGACTTTTTGCCTACCTGGTATAATAAATCAATATCATAGCTTAAATAGACGTCCTACGATTTACTAAAATGCATGTAATTCAAAGATTTTTGAAAATTATACATGCTAGTATAATTTTAATGTATTAAAAGTATAGTATATAAAAAAGTTGAAAATCTATGGCCCAGTTTCCCCAACTTACCTCATAGTAAAATGATGTTACATAAGACTATTTTAACGGAACTTGTTTAACTCACATATAGTGTATCAAGGGTATTTCGAGGAAAAACAAACAAACAAACCCTAAGACATACTGGCCGGAGTAGAAGGAAAAATGCATCGAGAGGACCTTTTGTCCTGGGTTCTAGATTCTAGAAAAGGGGAGGGTTGAGCTTTGTTCTATTGAAACACAATATTTGAAAAATTTCACTCAAAATAAAATTTCACTCAAGAATTTCCCTCAAAATCTTTAGTTCTGCAGCTACAAAGCATCCTTGAATACTGAAATATATAATATAATTAATTTCTGTTGAGAAATTAGTGGAATTCATTACGATCGGATTAATATTCTAGTAGGAATTCGAAAAACTAACTTAATTTTAAAACCTTCGATTGCTTTCCCTTTTACGTGAAACATTATACTTTCATTTCGAAATTGCGTTTTTTCCCTGTCGCCCACAACCTGATATTGGGTTAAAATAGACGTTTTTAATTCGTATATGAAATATGCGACTTAGTTGCAATCTTCGGCTTTATAAAACGATTGTTCGATAAAGAACTGACAAAAATATTGCAGAAGAAGGATTACAATGAATGTTTGTAATGGAGTCGATCGTGAAGCAGTTACTTTGAAAGAAAAATTGAAAAAAAAAATTTTAGTAAGAAACCAGTTGCAGGAAAGTGGTTTGTAATAACGTTGGATGAAACTGAACTGTAATTTTTTTTCCAAACTTGTTGATACTATTCAGGTTGTTCATATTTTAGCTGTTACATTCATCATTCATGGCGTGCCAGCCAAGGGTGGGCCAAGGCCATCTGAACCAAACGTTTCCAGCTATCTCTACTAGAAGCCAAACGCCTCCAATTCCTAGTTTTAAGGATTAAACAATTTTCCTCGACTGCATCCACCCAACGAAGTTTAGGTCTTCCTCTTCTTCTTGTGTTAATTGGTCTAGCTGAGAAAATTCCTTTTAGTATGTTGCCGTTCATACGGATAACATGCCCAACCCAACTGAGCGGCTTAATTTAATATTATGAACAACATTTGGCTCTTTGAACATTCTGTATAATTCGAAGTTGCGTCTTCAGCGCCAGACACCATTTTCCAGAATCCCTCCAAAAACACTTCTCGATACTTCCAAAAAACGCACCCTGCGTTCAAAAAGACCCAAACTTTTCCTCCTTCGCTATCAGAGTCCAGTCTCCGAAGCGTAAATCAAAACAGGACGGATGAGCGTCTTAAAGATTAGTAACCTTGTTTTTCTAGATAAAAAGTCAGATTTTAGTATATGTCTTAATCCACAAAAAGCCCTATTAGCCGCAGCTAAACGTCTCCTTAATTCAGGAAGAATATTATTGTTTCTGTTAAACATCGAATCCAAGTAAATGAATTCAGCAATTGTTTCAAATTTATAGTCCCCAATTAAAGGAATAGCTGTTATATTGCCCCTTAAATAAAGAAATTGAATCCCTCTGCAATATCCAAAGAAAGAATGAATGGGTTGGTTCAATTGTACATCAATTTGCATAGTCTCCGGAAAATTTACAGTTTAGAAATCATAAGAAAATTTTGAAAAGTAAACTTTCCGGTTTATTTTTAAAGAAAAACTGTTAACATACAGTTAAACGTCTCTATGGTAACGATTCCGAAAAAATGGCCGTTCTGAGGGGTGGCCGTCAGAATGAGGTTTTTTCATAACATTATGGAGTGTTTAATCAGTTCTGAACAAAATATGGCCGTTTAAAGGGGCGGCCGGTTAGGTAAGTTTCACTGTAATTTTTTATGTACTCTAGTGATAGGCAATATGCTATTTCTTGATTTGTGTGTCATGAAATCCCTTAGATCACTTTTGATAATCATAACTGCTTAAATAAATATTATAATAATTACAAGATAAAAAGAACTTTTTATATACCATGTTTTTAAATTTTCTGTTGAATCATATAAACTTGAAAATTCTATGTATAAATAAATACTTTTAAAAATATTTTGATGAATTATCCCATCAACTTGAAAGAAAATGAAATTAATTGGAAGTTAACTTGCGTTTAGCTTTTCATTCCTGTCCTGGTGGATAGATGGCTGCACCAGTCTACAAAACAAAATTAACTGAAAAAGAATTCAAATCTGCTTAAAGATAGCTAAAAGTATTAAAATAATGCATTGTCATCGTGTTCTGGGCTATTCTAAAAGTTTCAAATCTCTAGCTAGTCGGGAAGTAAGTTAAAAATCGATTGCAAGATTTGTACAGGACAAACACACACACAAGCAAACAAGAAAGCGAGTTAATAAAAACATGGTAAAAATTGCTTATAAATATTCCATGTTAAAACCATAATTTTCATTAAACGCTTCCCCAAAGCATCAAATGCTCGGTCTCCCGTTCAGCTCTGTAAGGTCCTGAAGATATCAGTTAACTTTACTAGAAAATTACTCTTACCTTTTCGAACATTTGCCGAGATCAATCTGAAACAGAGTAGTGCAAGTCGAACGAATTTTAGGTATAATTTGTATAGGAGCGACATGCAAGGAAATCAGAACTTTCACATGGAAAAAACTTGGGCAATACATTGGCTTTTAAATATGCCTTTAAAAATGTCAGAGCAAACTTAATCAGCCTCAAATCCGCTGTATAATTCAAAAGAACTCATGTTTTGTGGTCAGTTTTAGTATGAGCAAGTTGAATGCTTTGCCTTGAAAACACAATTTACCTTTCTTGGTGAACATTGTTTATTATGGAAGTTCACTATTAAATTCCGAGAGGGAACATTATGTATAAGTCGGAACATAATTTGATTTCAGTTCCCTCTCGTTGAAAGGTAATGATATTAATAGCAGACAAAATGGTAAGAATTGACTCAAAAGGTTCCTGCATCAGATTCCATGGATCAGTTCCTCAAGCGCCGTAACCTCTGCAAAAGTCATTTTGATCCAAGAGTTTAACACGTCCATTCTATATATAGAGACAATGATATTGTTGATATCTTATATGTAATAGTCAAACTGATGTGGAATTTTGCTCATTGGATATCTTAAACGTGGCAAGGGCCGTGATCTACACTACTAAGCTCATTTTAATAAGCATATGTGTATTTGAATTCATAAAGAAAATTACTGAAGGTACTTGAAGATACTTAAAAGAATAACGTAAGTGAATGAAAAACATAGAAATAATAACAGGTAAGTATACCTTTACAATACAATATCAAATAACTATTAGCTTTGAATGTAATCAGAATGATGATTATTTGAGACGAAAGAAAATACGTGATATATGCATGCTTATTGAATGAAAATGGGTTCAAATAATTGAAAATACTCAAATGAATGCAATTAGTAAAAAAAAATTCGTAACTGACGTAACTGAGTGATTAACAATCTTATTACTGCCACAGAGTTATGTATAATTGATAGAGTTGAGAGATAATTTAAAAATAATAATAATTCAAGTGATAATAAAGGTAGTTGTAAAAAGTTTTATTCATAAAGGTAGAAATGATCCGAAAGAAAATTACTGCAGTTAATGTCATACACTTAAAGGAGTTTATTAAATCAAATAATCGTTAACGCAAAATAAAAAGAAATTATATTTTTGCAATCTAATTGTGTAGCATTCCAAGTGTTGAATAACTCATAAATAAGGATAAAGGATATTTGAAGAAAACTAATTCATAGACGTGCGAATATTATTTTGCAATTGAAATGAAATGCACGAGCAGTGAATATTATTATATTTGTGTGTTCGCGGCTCCAGATAATGTTTAATAGATGCTTGATTAACCTGTAAGATTAATATATTTTGATATCAACTTGCTCAGTTATTCTAATTACATTTTACTTCCATATATGGCGACTAAGCTGGGAATTAATTCCTAGGCTAGAAAAATTTATTTATTTAAGTGCGAAATGCACGCATTTGGCCTAATTCTCCATGGATTAGAGACATATTTCCAAAATTCCACACAACCAGTAACCTCTGATAAAACTATGATTAAGGCTTTAATTCGTTCGGCTGCATCTGCTAACGTATATTTGCGCATTACTGATTTACTTCAAGGATTTAAAATCTGCCCATAAAGATAGAAAGTATGAATTTACTTCCAAAGCAACAAAGGAGCGGGTCTCTAACTTAGCTGCTGAAATACACTTAACTTTCAGCATTAGAGACTTTACCCCCGACGCCTGGTGCAAACACATTCTATATTCCAAAGTGGGTTCCGCATCTGACTTGCGGCTATCGACACAGCGCAACCTAATCCGCACTGTAACCGCAACGGGATTAGGGGCGCAATCACAACAGAATTTAGCCTCCCTCGATACCGGAGCTTAATGGAATAGCACGTGTTACGGAGGCAGTGCCCAGATAACGGTTGAAATATTCATAGCTGTGCCTGTTTGTTCCTTCGAGACTGTACTAGACTCAAGAAAAGTCATGGTTGAAATAATAATGTATGCTTTAGAAGGCCTGGCATATTATTTCATTTCAGCTTTCACTGTTCCGGATTGAATCTAATTTAATAAAGTTTACTGAATGATTCATTTATATTAATTTCTCCATTTTACTTATTTATTAATATTATGTAAATTTAATATCGTAATATAAGAGTTGTTTACCTTATCATCTTTTAACCCTATCAGGGGCATGGCTTGCACGGTGCAGATTTTTTCTCTCGTTTGTTTTTAACCTAAAAAATCTTGAAAATTTTTCCAATTAAAGGTTGTAAAATGCTTTTCCTTCTTTAAACTGATAATAGATGGCAGCATTAGCCATTTTTCTGCTCATTTGACTGGAATACATTGAATGCAAGTGAAAAAAAGACGAGATTTACCGTTTGCACTGTGCAAACGAAGCCCCTCAAAGGGTTAAATCATCCTTTATTCTTTTTGGGTAAACTGCCTCTAGATGGGCAAACTGACCCATAATTCCTTACCCTGACTAATAAAATACTGCTCAGAATACAAGATTCATACAAAAATTGTCATAAGTGTCCTCTTCGTAGATATTTTTAGTAGATTTCTTTTATGCACGATATTCGAATCTTGTTCATATAATACGAACACTTCTTAGAAGCTAAATGTCTTGCCATTGATTCGAACCATTGCACAGTTTACACTATAACAAAACCTATGGATTAAATAGAAATATTTCATTGGAGTCTATCAAAAATTTAACGTGAATGATAAATTTCCCCCAAAATAATAAACTAAATAAATTGTGATTTAGTTTATTTTTGGGGGGATTTAATAAGAAACTACACATGGATTCCAGGCTCATTTATGTTTGCTACGATACGAAAGTTTATTTTTAGAGGATAAATTCAATAGTTCAAATCGTTTATGTTTCTCATTATACAGGTAAACCAGTTATTAGTTATTACGCAGCATTTTGAGATGCAATTTCACCATGCTTAATTAAGCTTTTGATAAATTTTCTTAGCTAATAGATAGATATAATACAGTTCCTTTACTGACTGACTGACAGATAAACCACAGACCAAACCGCTGGACCTAATGGGATGAAATTCTGCATGGTGATTCTTCTTATAGTGCAAGGGTGCGCTAAGAAAGATTTTTGAAAACTTCTTCTTAGGTTTTTTAAAATTAAATTTTTAAGCTGTTTTAGTAACATTCTTTAAAGTTTGCATTTAATAATAATCTGATGGTTATAAAATTCATAACACGAGAAAGATCACAAAAATTCTTTTAAAACGAATGAAATCTTTTACGAATCTTTACCTTCGTTTTCTGAATTCTGGTGAATATTTAAAGACTAATTTTTAGAATTTAATTTATTAAATGGTGATCCCGTGGTTTCTTTTTTTGTGATACTTTAAATTAATTTGGCATTACGTGCATAACAGCGAAATAAATTGAGAAAAAATGTTAAAATAAGGTAAAAGATAAAATTGAACCTCTATACTAATTGAGATGGAAGTTTTTAGAGAATTTAATTCAAATAAATGTTTTAAGGAAATTCAACATACAATTTAATTGCATACATTGACCGTTGTATTGAATTTGAATATTTTCTTCTACATTACTCTTTCTGTAAAAAATCCATTACGACTTTTTTATAAATATATATATATATATATATATATATATATATATATATATATATATATATATATATATTCGCATTAATTGCATACATTGACAGTTGAATTTAATTTGAATGTACTTCGTAGTGAAGCATGGGCAATTTAGCTAGTTTGTTATATTTTAGAATATCTGACATTTTCCTTCCTTCATCTTCCCACCAACACTGATTAAAATTATTTGTAGCTGAGCACGTGTTTTACTCTACTACACCCCCCAAAAAGTCTCTAAAAAATACTTCTTGAAATGTAACCTACCATATTATTTCCTTTTAGCTCTCACTATTTTAGATTAAATATTTTTAACAAAGTTTTCTGAATGTTTTGTTTAATTTAATTCCCATTCGTTTATTTATATTTAAATGCATTAAATTCAGAATCATGCCTCAGAGGTTATACATTATGATTTAAAGTCATCATTTATTGAAATGATCTAGGGAATTGATCTGGAGGGATTAATTAATTTAATTCATTAACATTTTTTCTCCTTTTTTCCACTCATGAACAAGTTGACTTAATCTTGCTAACATTTTTCTGATTTCACAGCTGTACTGAGGAAGCGCAAACTCACCTGGTCCTCACCTAGTCTGACATGATATTACACAGAATGGGTTTTCGAATTCTGTCTAGCAGGTGATCCAAAAATGTCAAGCAAAAATTCGATCAGGACATAATTTCAGATTCCCGAAAAGGACTTGAATTCATGAAAGACTGCGTCCACCAGTTGAAATAACCTTTTACAATTTGCTCGATCAAGACATAATTTCAGATTCCCGAAATAGACTTGAATTCATGAAAGACTGCCTCCACCAGTTGAAATAAACCTTTACAATTTGCTCGATCAGGACATAATTCCAGATTCCCGAAAAGGACTTGAAACAATCAAAGATTGCCTCCACCAGTTAAAATAACCTTTCACAATTTGCTCGATCAGGACATAATTCCAGATTCCCGAAAAGGACTTGAAACAATGAAAGACTGCCTCCACCAGTTGAAATAACCTTTCACAATTTGCTCGATCAGGACATAATTCCAGATTCCCGAAAAGGACTTTCGGGATTCTGGCAGATTCGTGAAAGACTGCCCCCACCAGTTGAAATAAACTTTTACAATTTGCTCTATCAGGACATAATTTCAGATACCCGAAAATGACTTGAAACAATGAAAGACTGCCTCCACCAGTTTAAATAACCCTTTGCAAGTTGCTCGATAAGGACATAATTCCAGATTTCCGAAAAGGACTTGAAACAATGAAAGACTGCCTCCACCAGTTGAAATAACCTTTTACAATTTGCTCGATCAGGACAAATTTCAGATTCCCGAAAAGGAATTGAATTCACGAAAGACTGCCTCCACCAATTGAAATATCCTTTTACAATTACCTTTGCTCGATCGCCAGGTGATGGTTGAGTGGCTATAGCTCTGGCATTCGGTTCAGATCCTGTGGGTTTGAGTTCCACTGTTCGCATGGATGTTTGTAGCCGTTTGGAATGGGCCTTAAACTGTATGCCCCGATCTAATTCGCCCTCATGTAGAAAAAAGTTGACCGTAGCGCTCTAATCCAAACCTTTGTTCGATCAAGACGTCGCGTCATGGCCAATGGTAGCAGACAAAAGTCAAATAATATGATCCCTGTTTGTTGACCTGGAGACATACATAGACTTAAGTTCTTACTACTTAAGTCAAGTGATCTATAAAATGAATTTTACCTGTCATTCACTTCCAAGTAGCAGCTTCATAGGTCGTAAATACTCCCATACATTTGTCGTAAAGTGCCCTGTATGTAAACATAATGACTATTCTTTTATGAAGCTTTCACATATGCAAAAAATATAACTGTTATAGTAGAATTCTTTCCACAACTTCAATTAATATTATATTTTAGAGAAACTTGAAAGAGGAGTAATCCAAACCATGGTTTTTATGTGAACGAAGAGTGACAGATCGTTAATTTTTGTTCAATTCTGTGATGCTATATTGCTAATACATGTTAGAAGAAAAAAAAGCTTTAATATTTCATTAAACTTATCGACGATTAAGATTTTCCCTCGCTTTAAACAATGTTGAATTCATAGCTTTTATCGCATGAACGTACTTTCAATTTCGTTAAATAAAAGAGCGAAGTTTGAGAGACAGTTTTTATCACGGCTTTGGATGCTTCATTATGGATTGAGGACGAGAAAAAAAAATGTCCTCACCCTTTCCGTAGGATAGTTTATCCCTTTGGTCTCTAGGGAGAAATATTTCAAGCGTTTATCTTGCATGTCACCGTAAACAGTCAACAGTAAAGAGAAATGCCGCTTAATGGGAGATTTAAATATTGCATAAAATCAAGAAAGAGAATTCTTTATCCCTTTTTTTCATTGTTTTTCTTGCTCGCGCATGAACAAGTTGATCTTATCTTATAGGCACTTTTTTTTCTCATTTCATTAAAAGATAGTTGCAGGAGGGAAATTTTAATAACATTCTTTCTCAAAAATTCATGTGTTCGCGGGCACCCGCATATATATATATATATATATATATATATATATATATATATATATATATATATATATATATATATATATATATATATATATATATATATATATATATATATATATACAAAAACGTCACACATACATACATATATATATATACATAAACACAACATACACACACACATATACCCACATATATATATATATATATATATATATATATATATATATATATATATATATATATATATATATATATATATACAGTTGGCTCTCTGTTTAACGACGCTCTACTTAACGACGATCTCTATTTAAAGACGATATTTCCCAGTCCCGGACCCTCCGAATTAAGCAAATTCTATTTAAGGCCAACATTGTTTCTGTTTAACGACGAATTTTTTTTACATGATAAACTTTTTCTTCAACATTTTATCTGCAGGAGAGGAACCTTCAGTGGAGGAAAACAAGTTTGGTGTCAATAACAGACCCAGAATTTCCTTGATGTTTGAAATGTTGCAATCATAGACTTGTTGCAATGGTAAAAACGAGAGGGAGTTGGGCAATTACTGTTTCTCGGAAGATCGAATATTCTTTCATGGAGCTCTTGGAGTGCGGGAGCTAAATCACTTTATTGTTCCTACCATCTGTTGTCATGTGACTTTCGAACTGTCCAATAGCAGCCCTCTCTCACTCCTTCCGGGAAGCAGGTGTTCATGTTTAAAGAATTCATGGTTGTGTGTAGGAGCTCATTCCAGTCTGAATACCAGGTGAGTAGAGCAAAATGGCATCAACGCGAAAGCACCTTACGCTACACGAAAAGGTGAAAAATACTGAAGACTGGGAAACAAGTGTTGGAATAACAGAAATCCAATTCGCAAGACAATTTAAGCTATACGAATCTACTCTCAAAGGCCTTTTAACAAGCAAAGAGAAATTTTTTTGATTCAGCACAAAAATTTGGTTTGGGATTCAAATCCAAACGGCAGAAAATTCAATGTGGCGGATCTGAAGAGTTTGATAAGGCAGTCCTGCAATGGTTTCATGAAGCAAGATCATCCACATTCCAATTTCCGGAATGATATTTAAAGAAAATGCTATTGTTCTGGCAGAAAATTTTGGAATGCAAAATTTTCAGGCTTCGGATGGTTGGCTAGCAAAGTTCAAAGAAAGATATGGGTTTGCATTTAGAAGCATATCTGGCGAAAGTGGCTCCGTAGATGAAAAAATAGTGGAAGAATGAAAAATAGTGCTGAAGGGGATATTAGATGGATATGATGAGAAGAACATATTCAATGCAGATGAGACGGGCTATTCTACAATATGGTGCCTAATGAAACTTTAACGTATATGGGCGAAAAGTGCTTTGGTGGAAAACACAGTAAGGAACGATTGACTGTTTTACTGTGCACTAATTCGGATGGATCTGAGAAATTTCCATCTCTAGTTATAAGCAAATCAAAGCAACCAAGGTGTAAGATCCTGGGGCGAATATCCCCAGGAAACCTTGTGAGTACAGGAATAAAAATAAAGCGTAGATGACATGACAAATTTTTATTGACTGGATTAGAAAATTTGATGTAAAAATACATCAAGAAAATAGAAATGTTTTACCTTTAATCGACCGTTGCACTGCTGATACTAAAAATATCCCTGGACATACAAATTTGACTATTCATTTCTTACCGATTAATTGCACTAGCAAGCTGCAGCCTTTAGACCTGGGTATCATTCGCAGTGTGAAAGCATACTACAGAAAGTCGTTAATTAGGAAATTAATAAACAATTCGGCTGACTGTATGAAAATTAGAAAATTTACGATCTTGGAAGCAATGCACATGATAACATCAGCATGGACAGAAGTTTCTTCATCCACAATAAAAACTATTTTCGCGTTGCTGGAATTCGTAAAGAACTTGTAGTGGAACTGCAAAGTACGGATGTAGAAATCAACGAAGATGATATTTCCCTTGAAGAATGCAGAAGTCTTGTTGAAGATGAGGATGTTTCAATTCAAGATTTCTACAATTGTGATGAATCTGTTTTAACAACAGATTATAGAAATGTAGAACAGATTTATGAAGATATAGTAAACGAAAACACAGTGTCAGACGAAGAAGGTGAAGTTGAAGACACGGAAATCGAGACACTGCCATCGTCTTACACAGATGCAACTTCTGCTCTAGATGTTCTCCGACTTTATATTACGTCGAATGTGGAAGATGACACACTTAACATTTTTGAATATCTGGAATAGGGAGAATAACGAAAACAAGGCAAAAAATGGAGCAATGAACACTTTTTGACTTTTTTAAAACCTAATTTATTGTATTGTTTGTACTCTTTTTTCAATGTAATTTAAAATAACTTTTTGTGAATAAAATAATAATCATAATAAAAATAAAATTTTTAAACACGCCAATATATTAAGAAATATATAGAAAGTCCGAAACTTGTAAAGTGTGAAGGGCAATGTTGTTTTTTCCCCAAATTCTGTTTAAGGACGATCTCTACTTAAGGACGATTTTTCACTTCCCTTGAAAGTCGTTAAACAGAGAGCCAACTGTATATATCAAGCCTTCACCGTGCTATCCTAGAAATTCCTCACTTAAATCCATATCGCATTGCAGTCCGTGGTCATTGCCGAGAGAGTCAGTCACCCGCAGGAAATCATGACTTAATTGAAGTTAAGACATTTTATTAAGTCCAGGTTTTAAAACCTAAAGCTCCCTTACAATATAATTCTATTGCTCTAAATTACTCGCCCGCGACGACGCGTTCAATTCCTTCTATTTTATTTCATTGTCTGCCTCTAGTATTATAACCCTGTGGTATGAGCTTGCATGCTCCCTAAGCGCGTGGTAATTAGTCATAGCTGATTCATAGTCAGATGATGTTGAGTCAGAGAGCACGTGATTCCCGCTGCAGGCTATCTGAAAACGCGTACAGTATTATGCAGAAGAATAATCGTTGCTGATTCAAGCAATCTGACGCAATACTGGTAATAATTACAAGAGATTAAATAGAAATGCGTTCAAGTGAGCTGCCATCTATTGGCGTTTTCTCGAACTATTCACCGATTATCGATATTAAAATTTTATTTTGTACATTTTTGCACGATTTTTAATTTTATTTTGTAATTTTTATTTTTATTTCATTTAAATTTAGTATAATTTAACCTAATTAGACCTTGCTTACGTCCCTGACATGAGAAATATATCTATATCGATCTATCTATCTATCTATATATATATATATATATATATATATATATATATATATATATATATATATATATATATATTAATTATACATCACCAAATATTTACTACGTTTCAACAAATGACGATATTTTATGTTGAAGCCCGTTTAACGCAGGTAATGAAAGCTGGTGAACCAAAATATTCTAAATTTTCACTTAGAAATGATAAAGGTATTATTTATTTACTTTATCGGTCAACTTTCTCAATATAGCCATACCTTTGCTGAATGCTCAGGTTCTTTTTATTTTTTATCCCAGAAGGGATCCGTATTAAGATAATATTGTTTATGTTTCTCTCTCTACATGCACATAAAAGCTGTTATTAACTTAAAAACAAGATTTTCTTTATATAGTAGGATTTAGCGTAAGGAATTTTTAAAAAAATAATTTCTTTTTTTTCTCATTATAGTACATATATGAAGAAATAGCGAATTGAAACGCAAGAAAATTTTTCAACTTCTTTATTTAATAATAATAGCTTAGGGAAACTTTTTATTTACCTTTGGTCTATGCTTTTGAATAAGCATGATATTTTACAATTATTATTACTTTTGAACAGAGTAATTACTTAGAATGGAAATCGAAAATCGAGAGTTCCACACATCGCCAGGAAAGATCAGTTGTTGAATACAGGTCTCGTGGTTGGGATACCTGGCTAAAATTTTGATCCCACGAGATGATCATTATATGGAACTAGTATAAATGGATTTATGTATTAGTGAGCTTTTTACCAAACCTTTTACACACACACGCACACAAACAAACAAACAAACAAACACACAAATGTGCGTATATATATATATATATATATATATATATATATTATGTATAATAATATATATATATATAATATATATATATATATATATATATATATATATATATATATATATATATATATATATGTGTGTGTGTGTGTGTGCTTTGAGAAAACTGACTACGTTGAACTACTCACATTGAACAACTGCGTTTATTAACAATTGATTTTTGTTAGTTTCTTTCTGCTTTACATTTCTCAATAGAGTAGTAAAGCAGCTCTACGTTACTTTTATCAGTAAGGTAACGTTTTTACTACTCATTTAGTTTACTATTGTATAGAAAAATATGATGTTTTTACCGTACCGTGGCAGTGTTAATAGGAAATGACCAATAAATAGACTTGGTTCACTTCAAATCTGAATCTCTCCCGCTACCCCTCTAATATGCATAATTATTACAAAAAACAGGATTATAATTCCCGGGAGAATGCATAGAGAATTACTTAACTACGCATATGTAAGTATAGATGGATTCCCTCTTAATGTTCCATTTTAAAACCACACAGTTTAGAGAAAAATTGAGAAAACAGCATTTAAGCAAATGTACAGCATGTTTCCCATTGTATCTAAATATGTTACTTTACCAACAGCAATGTATAAAAATATAAACAAATCAACAGAAGCAAAAAAAAATAAAAAGTGAGCATAGACTGCCAAACAAATTAACTTAAAACCTACCCTAGTATTGAAAACTTAAATAACTTTCAAATAAAAGATTGCGCAGTTGCTTCATATCCTAATATTAAAAAAGGGCAAATATAACTAAAAATAAATAACAGAGCTAGATAATTATAAGAAGAATGTAAACAAAAACCAAACAGAGATCAAGCACTCAGGGCTCCACGCACCAGAGGCAAGATTCTGTAGTAGTGCCGGAACTAAACCAGAAGTATGAGGTAACCGACTGGTCTTGTCATCTAGGAGCCTAACCAAATCAGTTACCTCCAGGGGAACTTTCTGAATAGGATGCAGGTGTAAAAAAAGACATCTCAAGGTCTAAGACGGGGTTTTTCAACTGCCCTTGAGGTAACTGATTTGGTTAGGCTCCCTGATGACAAGACCAGTCAGTTACCTCGATTTCTGGTTTAGTTCCGTTACTACTATAGAATCTTGCCTCTGGTGCATGGAACCCTGAGTGTTTGATTTCTGTTTGGTTCTTGTCTACATTCCTCTTATAATTATCTATCTTTCTTATTTATTTTTAGTTATATTTACCAACAGCATGTGACATTCTAATCAAAACGGGATATCTAAAAAAATTGGAACAGAAAATTAAATTCTTAAACATCTGTGCTATAAATTCCATTCATTAAATTCGCCAGATCGCATGAGAAATCTAGATCAAATATATATCTAAAAAATATATATATATTTTTTAGATATATATTTGATCTAAAACAATTGGATATCTAAAAAAATTGGAACAGAAAATTGAATTCTTAAACATTTGTGTTATAATTGCCATTCCTTAAATTCGCCAGATCGCACGAGAAATCTAGGTCAACATTTTAACGGAAACGTTAATCTATCAAAGAACAATTATTAAAATACTTTTAATACCCCAACATAATATATATATTTGATCTAAAAAAATTGGATATCTAAAACAATTGGAACTAAAATTAAATTCTTAAACATTTGTGCTATAAATGCCATTCCTTAAATTCGCCGGATCGCACGAGAAATCTAGATCAACATATTTAACGGAAACGTTAATCTATCAAAGAACAATTATTAAAATACTTTTAATACCCCAACATAATATATATATTTGATCTAAAAAAATTGGATATCTAAAAACATTGGAACTGAAAATTAAATTCTTAAACATTTGTGTTATAAATGCCATTCCTTAAATTCGCCGGATCGCACGAGAAATCTAGATCAACATATTTAACGGAAACGTTACTCTATCAAAGAACAATTATTAAAATACTTTTAATACCCCAACATAATATATATATTTGATCTAAAAAAATTGGATATCTAAAAAAATTGGAACTAAAATTAAATTCTTAAACATTTGTGCTATAAATGCCATTCCTTAAATTCGCCGGATCGCACGAGAAATCTAGATCAACATATTTAACGGAAACGTTAATCTATCAAAGAACAATTATTAAAATACTTTTAATACCCCAACATAATATATATATTTGATCTAAAAAAATTGGATATCTAAAAAAATTGGAACTAAAATGAAATCATAAACATTTGTGCTATAAATGCCATTCCTTAAATTCGCCGGATCGCACGAGAAATCTAGATCAACATATTTAACGGAAACGTTAATCTATCAAAGAACAATTATTAAAATACTTTTAATACCCCAACATAATATATGTATTTGATCTAAAAAAATTGGATATCTAAAAAAATTGGAACTAAAATTAAATTCTTAAACATTTGTGCTATAAATGCCATTCCTTAAATTCGCCGGATCGCACGAGAAATCTAGATCAACATATTTAAAGGAAACGTTAATCAATCAAAGAACAATTATTAAAATACTTTTAATACCCCAACATAATATATATATATTTGATCTAAAAAAATTGGATATCTAAAAAAATTGGAACTAAAATTAAATTCTTAAACATTTGTGCTATAAATGCCATTCCTTAAATTCGCCGGATCGCACGAGAAATCTAGATCAACATATTTAACGGAAACGTTAATCTATCAAAGAACAATTATTAAAATACTTTTAATACCCCAACATAATATATATATATTTGATCTAAAAAAATTGGATATCTAAAAAAATTGGAACTAAAATTAAATTCTTAAACATTTGTGCTATAAATGCCATTCCTTAAATTCGCCGGATCGCACGAGAAATCTAGATCAACATATTTAACGGAAACGTTAATCTATCAAAGAACAATTATTAAAATACTTTTAATACCCAAGCATAAAAACTTTTCTGCTAAAAATTTCCAAGTGAAAAATCCCGGAAACACCCTAACGCAATTAGCAAAGTTTATCTCCCCTAACCCTATTCTTTGTTCTTAGGTAGCTTTACAGTTGTTTGAAGTTTTCACTTTTATTGCATTTCCAAGATTAGATTCCTCTTTGAGAAAAATTAGATTTGAAATGAAAAACCCGGGACGTGATTCGGAAGTTATTTTTGTTTTAACCCGGAGCGAACAGTAAAAGGAAAGAAACGAAAATAAAAAAAGAACCATCCTAGAACGACTTTGTGCAGCAGAAAGCGTTTATTCTGCGATATATGTCTGCCTTAAAATGCTTAAAAGCAACGTAAAATGTTCAAAGTGTCGCATCCAATTTACTTGCCGGAGGCTGTGCCAAAAAAAGGGTAAATATTTGTTGACATGCGAGAAATACGCATTTTACCCTATTAATAATATTATTATTAAATTTAATTATTATTTTAAATATTATTATTGTTATTATAATTATAAATAATCTATATATCCGTTATAATTTATATATACCGTTATAAATAATCTATATATCTATATAGCAGTTCCGTAACTGACTGACTCACTGATTGACTGACTGACATACATTGCACAGACCAAACCGCTGGACCTAAAGGGCTGCAATTTTGCATGGCGGTTCTTCTTATAGTGTAGGAGTGCACTAATTAAGATTTTTGAAAAACTCTTCTTAGATTTTTTAAATTTAAATTTTTAAGCTGTTTTAGTAACTTTTTTTAAGTTTGCATTTAAAATAATAATTTGAGGGTTATAAAATTTATATCACGAGAAAGATCCTAAAAATTCCTTTAAAACGATATCTTTTTCGAATCTTTACCTCTCTTTTCTGAATTTTTGGTGAATTTTTAAAGATAATTTTTTAGAATTTAATTTATTAAATGCTTATCATGTGATTTCTTTTTCTGGTACTTTGCATAAATTTATCGTCACGTGCATAACACCTAAATAGACAAAAAATATTTTTTTTTCTTTCTAATGCGGCAGACGATTGGACATTATCCAAAAAATACTAAAATAAAATAAAATATATGTTCCTGAAACTGTGCTATATTAACTGTACTATATTCTATGGTATGTCCTATTAGATTTAATATGAATATTTTCTTCTACATTATTTTGTCTATAAAAATATCCCTTACGATTTTTTTATAAATACGTATATGTATATATATATATTACATAAATTGTATACATTGATCTAGTATTTATTATTTATATATATATATATATATATATATATATATATTTATTTATTTATTTTTGACATTAATTGCATACATTGACCGTTGTATTCAATTTGAATGTACTCCGTAGCGAAGTGCTGGTTTTCAGCTAGTATTATATATATTTAAAATATTATTGTAAAGATTTTTTTACGCATGCATAGTTTTACAAACTTTTTGTTTAGTTTTGCTCTCCCATTATTGTAACAGCCGGTTAATGGCCGAATGGCCAGGGCGCTGGCCTTCGATACCAGAGTCTGTTGGTTTGAGTACGTCTCTTGACATGGACATTTGTAGACGTTCTGAATCGGCTTTAAGCAGTAGCTCCCGGTCTAATTAGCCTTCGTGTAGCAAAAAATTGATCGTAGTGCTCCAAACCAACCAATTCTTCTAACACATGCTTATACTACAAGTTTAAATTAGATGCTTAAATTTGGTTTGCGTTATTTAGAATATTTTGTTCTTTAGTAGCTTAATTTACCGGTAAAATACTGAAGGCTGTTAGCTTACGATATCTTTTAGATACCGAAGAATATAGTGTGGGATTCTATAAACTCGAGGTGTATTTTTTATCTTCTTTCAATTATACTGTAATAATAGTTTTTGTGCTGATTACATTCTAACTTTATATTCTATAGCAGTGCCAAGTTGAGCCAAGTCACTCTACGAAGTATCAATAAATAGCTCGTTGAAGAGGACAATAGGATCTATTTCCAGGTAACTGGAGGATCTATTCATGATCGTTGACTGTATCTGTTGGTGTACCGTTGAAGTCTATTTGAATTCAAGCAGGCTCCATATGGTGAACTCTCTATTAAAGTGTAGCAACGTGGCTATAATCTCCTCTTGATCCACCCGGCCGATTCTCAAAAGCGTTAGTTAAATGTGATTAACGCTATTTTTTTCATTACCAAGGACGGTTTTCATTAGCACAAACTCTCTCCCGGACCAAAGGATCATTAAGGACACAGGATGCCTTTAAACACAGTAGGAATGTCTCTTTTTGAACCTCCTGAAGTTTTTGAAAATAAATCTAGAGGGTTCGAGAAGATTCGAAAGGTATTTAAAAAGGACGAGCAGATCCTAGCGAGAAGCAGAGGTTTGGGAGCTTTCCAGAGACGGACAGATGAATTGTTGTTAGGAGATAGAGCAACAATGGCTAGCAACAAGTGGCCATCGCTAGAGGAAGGCTAGACAGACCGTTTATTCTGAGTGATAATGCCTTAAGTCGATTGTCTAATGGGACCGATTAGAATCTGTGTGAAACTGTGTTGTATATAATTTATATATAATGCGTAGCAACGAAAGTAATAAAAGAGCTTAACTCTAATCAACGGTTTCGTCCTTTCTCTAAACCACCTCTCTCGAATAGTGAAGATTAAATGTGGGGCCACGACACAAGAGGTATGTATATGATACATTTTTCTTTTGAATGCCACGTAAAAATTTTTGACTTTATGATTGGTAGCCGTTATTTTTGTTAAAATTGTAAATCATTCAGAAGTGTAATTTGTGAGGCGGAACAGTTTACGACCTTGTTACGAAGTTACAAAAACACGATCGGGGCGCACGAAGGAAATTTGCATATATCAGAGCTTTTTATAGGTTTTCTACGCTGAATATCTGGCGAACGGCGTTCTGTGATTTTTGTTTTGCCTCTGTCATATGCAAATTTCCTCCGTGCTCCCCGATATTGTTTTTGTTAACCGTTCACAGATCTGGTTTTTTGTGCGTGCATAACGCGTCCGTTTCTTGTGATACACATACCGTTTCAAAGCTCTTTAGGGTTTTCGCATGCGCTGAGTATTTTGCGATGGGAAAAAAATGGCCTTTGCCATTCGAAAATTTCGAGTTTCTGTACATATCACCGTAACCGTGAGCGCCACTTTATTGCCGTTCACAGAATCCCGACCTCATACCTCAGAATAACTATATAGGAAATCTCATCTGGATATGTTGAACGGAACTGCCGCTAGATATCCATATATCGGCAAAGTTTTTTATAACCACAATGTATATATATATATATATATATATATATATATATATATATATATATATATATATATATATATAGGGAACTTAACCTAAACCATATACTGACAGGAGGGTTTTGCTGACCATTAAAACCGAGAAGTTCCGCCATGAGTTCGAAACACGTCTCTAAAAATTTAATATGACACATTCCTTTTTCTACTAAACGAATTCAGATACGAATAAAACATCCTTTATTAATTTCTGCTTTTCTTTAATTTGACTACAAGAGATAAGGAAATTTAATACAAAGTTCTCATTCACTTCCTTTAATACATAAAAGTATTATTATAAAGCTGAAAGTAACAGGAAATAAAATCAGAAATCTAGAATAAGAATACGATTATTTATTTAAAAAGAACCAGCTATAAAATTTCCCTAAACACATTTTTAAATAAATTATAAATAACTGAAAAGCATTTGTCATTAGCAAATGAATTCAGTACGTAAAAAGTGAAATCGGATGAAATAACAATTTCAGTCCGTTTTCTTTTTTTTAACATTTACTTTAAATGAAACTAATTACAATAACATTCAATTTAAATGGAAAAATTCGAGTAAAATTTAATTCCTTCCAAAGACTCTTAAAGATTTTATCTTTAGATTTTTGAACTTGGTTTTATTTATGCTTGATTAATAGGCATATTCCTGTCAGAGACACCAATGTTTGAAAAATTTTTTTAATGATCGGAGAAGGAAGCGACCAATTAATCAAAAACATGTTGACTAAAATGTTTCCTTAATGGAGACTCCTCTACGTTTAATTAACTCTGATAAAAGTTATTTAATGCAAGTTCTCTTTTTTTGTGTGGGTTTAAAAGGCATCGAACTCTGTGTTCTTTGTTTGTTTTTGAACAGAAATATTTTGCTTGTTATGCAATTAATTGACAAAATATGTTTTAGCAATTTTTAAAGATGTAGTAAGTAAAGATTTTAGTAAGTTTTAAAGATGTAAGTAAATTTCATTGACGAATATATTAAGTTCATTATGTATCGAAAAAAAAAGAAACCTTTGCCTTCCTCTTCTAACCGCTTAAAACAGATGAAATTATAAAAATTTTTTAGAGTATGCAAATACATTTTTAGACTACACAGTCTTGTATTTTTATAGTTCGTTATTTTGATGTTTAATTAATTTATTAGCTTTCTTTTATTTTTGTGGTCTATATTATAACTTGAAAGGAGGATTAAAATTAATTTTCAAACATCTTATACTTTTGTTTAGGTGATTTCGATTTCCATCTGAAAGGATTTTTACAACCCTTCAATGCTTAGTCAGGAGTGTTGTTTTAAATTGGAGTTGAAGTGGTTTTAAACTGCGCTCGTGGATATTTTAAGTTTTGAAAATATTCACATGATTTTCTCTTCTACAGTGTTCATCATTGTTACGAAAATGTTTCTTAGGAATGGTAATCTTACGTGAATATAGGACAATACTTTCTTTTTCACAATCTATATAAATAAAACAGTTCCGTAACTGACTGACTCACTGGCTGACATACAACGCACAGACCAAACCGATGGACTTAAAGGACTGAAATTTTGCATGGCGATTCTTCTTATAGTGTATTGATACACTTAAGTAAGATTTTTGAAAAACTCTTCGTAGATTGTTTTAAAATTAAATGTTTAAGCTGTTTTTGTAACATTCTTTAAAGTTTACATTTAAAATAATAATCTGAGTGTTATAAAATTTATATCACGAGAAAGATCATAAAAATTCCTTTAAAATGCAATATCTTTACCTCCCTTTTCTGATTTTTAGTGAATTTTTAAAGATTAATTTTTAGAATTTAATTTACTAAATGCTGATCACGTGATTTCTTTTTCTGGTACTTTAAATAAATTTATCGTCACGTGCATAACAACTAAATATGCAAAAAAATATTTTTATTTTCTTGCTAATGCGGCAGACGATTGGACATTATCCAAAAAAAATATTAAAATACAGTAAATGATATGTTCCTGAAACTGTACTATATTAACTGTACTATATTCTTCAGTATATCCTATTAGATTTAATTTGAATATTTTCTTCTACATTATTTTGTTTATAAAAATATCTGTTACTATTTTTTTATAAATATATTTCTTCGTTTTTTTTACATCAATTGCATACATTGATCGCCATATTTACTATAAATATATAAGATATATATATATATATATATATATATATATATATTGACCGTTTTATTAAATTTGAATGTACTCCATAGCGAAGTGCGGGTTTTCATCTAGTATTACATAAATGTGTTTTAGTCTAGACGGTCAAGAACAAAATATTTAGTGTTAGCACAAAGTTGACTGGTACCAGTACCGAGTAAATTCGTGATTTTTAGGCGCAAATGTTGAAGACAATTTATGGTAGAGGAAAGTCATAATGGAGAAATTTTTCATCCGCTGAACATTGCTTTACTTGAAAATTACCTTTACTATGAACTGATTCAGTTTCAGGCAAATCCTGACTTATTATTTCAACTGTGTATCTTAGACCCTCATATAAAGAAAACAGATTTCAGGAAACAAAACTGCTGTACTTTAATCCAAAATATCCCTTTTTGTCATTTTCTTGCATTTACGTTGAAATAAAATTTCCGGTCAATAATGTTTTAAGGGATCGGACAATTCTTATTAAAGCTACACCCCTTACTTTCACTATAAAATCTTGCAACCAACGTAAACGGTGACTACTGACAAGTTTCACTAAGAATATTAAAGTCAAATTATAATTAAGCTCTAAATAAGAATTATCTTATAAATAAATTACGAAAAAAGTTCTATGTAATATTGATAAAGAACATATTAAATAATTATATAGCGAAATAAGATCGAATTAATAGCACACCTGGAGTATTAATGAAGTACAAAAAAATTTTTACAAATTGCGTAACATAACACACATGCATTGTACAGGCTACATTTTAAGTTGTAAAAGTATTTTTGAGCTACACATTTCATTTAAACATGAAATTGTGCAATCAACACATTCGTAAACAAAAATTTTCGCTAAAAAATAGAAACATATATTCTTCAAGAAGAATCAAACAGTTAAATTATAATTACTCACCAGATTAGAACTTCAATTTATAAATAAATAACAAACGACAAATACTAGATAATATTTAAAAGAATATATTATATAATAATATAGTATGATAAAATCCAAATGTAGCACTGATGGAATGTTAAGGAAATAAAACAGTTGCTACATACTGTAAGATAAAATATATGCATTGTAATAAATATATCAAAGTCAGTTAACCATTAGTTTGACCATTAGTTTGAATAAAATTTCAAAGTTATTATAGACATTTATTTTTTTCCCTATTCATTTAAAAATATCTTCAAGCAAATTATTTTCTTGGATAGAAAATTAAAAAGGAAATCTAAAAAAAATACGGAAAAGTAGTTAAGATAATTTCACAAATGGGTTGATCGATGAGATCAGAATTTTGAAAGATGGCTCATATCTGCAGTTTGAATATTTTTACTTCCTCGGGTTATATCCATTCGCTCTAATCAGGATAAATATAATAACCGTCAGCGGGCAGTAGGATTAAAACCTCGAACAGACGTTCTGCTAATTGAACTATCCAGGGAATTACAGGAAATGTTATTTTCAGTGACTTTTCTATCATATAACCCATTTCCTTTTTCATTTAAGGGGTAGTGACTCAAGATGACGCAGGGACTCAAGATTAACCTGAACATATTTATTATTAACTAGCTGAAAACCCGTACTTCGCTACGGAGTACATTCAAATTAAATACAACGGTCAATGTATGCAGTTAATGCCAAAAAAATATATATTTATAATAAATACAACGGTCAATGTTTGCAGTTAATGCCAAAAATATATATATTTATAATAAATACAACGGTCAATGTAACGGTCAAATATATTTATAAAAAATCGTAACGAATATTTTTATAGACAAAATAATTCAGAAGAATATATCCAAATTAAATCTAATAGAGCATACTAAAGAATATAGTACAGTTAGTATAGTACAGTTTGAGGAACATTTCTTTTACTGTTTTTTAATATTTTTCTGGATAATGTCCAGTCGTCTGCCGCATTAGAAAGAAAAACAAATTTTGTGAGTTTATTTCGTTGTTATGCACTTGACGCAAAATTAGCTTAAAGTATCACAAAAAGAAAAGAAACCACGTGATCAGCATTTAATAAATTAAATTCGAAAAATGAATCTTTAAAGATTTATCAAAAAACAGAAAAAGGAAATAAATATTAGAAAAAGATTTTATTTTAAAGTAATTTTTATGATCTTCCTCGTGATATAAATTTTATAACCTCGGATTATTATTTTAAATGTAAACTTTAAAGTATGTTAAAAAACAGCTTAAAAATTTAATTTAAAAGATTTACGAAGAGTTTTTCAAAAATCTTTCTTAGTGCACCCTCTACACTATAAGAAGAATCGCCATGCAAAATTTCAGCCCTTTAGATCCAGCGGTTTGGTCTCTGCGGTATCTGTCAGTTAGTCACTCAGTCAGTCAGTTACGGAACTGTTTTATATATATAGGTAACCATATGAAGATAACAAAATGTAAGACCAAATTTAACCATCCTAAATTTTCTACCATAATAGAGGATGGTTCTTTCCGACGTTGGCGTGACGACTGCCTGTTGTCATTCCCCATTAAAAATTGTACCACTAGTAATAAAGTCACCAGTGATAATTTTGCTGTTTAGCAAAAGATTTATGTATTTATATATTTCTTTAAAAGATTTATATATTTATTTAATGACTATTTTTTAAGAAGTACCTTTTATGATACTTCATTCTACAGGTTTATAAGGGGAGAACGCAAACCCATGCCGAAAAAAACTGCTTATTTAATATCATAGTCTGTTTGTTAAACAAGCAATAGTAAATGTCAACATACATTCATAAATATAACTGCAATAACACTTTGGCCACAATCTAATGTTTTTTTAGATTATACTTTTTTTGTACTTTATGTGGTAATGATTAGTTTTTGAAATCAACGCAATCTGAAATCGAATGACTTTTTTTCCCTTTTTGAAGTTCACTGTTTCCTTTACCCTTAAGGTTATGTATATACTAAACAATGAACTCACCATTTAAAAGGTTCGATGAGGTTTTGTGCACTAAACTATTTATTACAACACAATTAGACTACATAAATACCGTACTCAATTGCTAGGAGGCAACGGGGAATCATTTATCGCGCGTGTTAATCCCGGTAGTTATATTACGGAAACCCTACCAGAATTCAGCCTCACTACTGCTTGTACATACGCCACACTAACCTTTCTGTCTTCACTTTATCACCAGGTAACTGGAAGGATAGCTAACTTCAAAACGCCTTCGGTGAACTTGATAACGTCCGGATGCTGCACGGGAAAACGATCTTCACTCCAATTGTTTTTCGTTCGCCGCTCACCTCCGTCCGACCTCGCCTCGTAAAGTTTACCTCTCACTGTCAAGCGTGTACGCTACCCACGGGGATTCCCGTCTAGTAAAAAAGCGCCGCTCATTTGCATGAGGCGCTTCTTCTTCTTCAAACGGCGATTTATTTAAACCTGGGGGGGGGGTGTTGATTTTTATTCAATACCTCACACCATTTAAATAACCCCATTTTATGATTTGAGATTTTGGAATAAGCCACAATGAAATGGCTACTTATTAGTTAGCTTTCTTATTCCCTTTATAAAAAACTAAATGCAAGACACTGAAATTTGATGTTGATTTTATGCATGATTTTGTGTAGATTCATGGGTTTTATTTTTTATGAAAAGATTAAAATCTATTGATTTTGGCTAAAATGCTCCAAACTATACCCCGCTACTAGCGAAAATTTCAAAAAGATAAATTGGACAAAGAAAATATTTTCTGAAAGAAAATATTTTCTGAAAAAAAATATTTCTCGGATGGTTATTGAGAGACATCTGAACAAAAGATGAATAATATCGGATTTGGTGGACTTTTGTAGATTTCCTTTTTAAGTCTAAATAGCGAAGCTAACTGGAATAGATTTTGGGATAAACAAAGACACGAAAAAAGTAATTTTATTTAACAATATAATTTCATCTGTATTTCGATACTGTCTAAAGTGTCTCACACATTTGATTAATTGTTCTGATCCTGTAAATAACAAACGTGTAAATAAAGTCTTTACATTGTCTAGACGAAGTACGATTAATCAAACCCATTTTTGACAAAATTTTTGCCCACTAAAGAAATTGTAACATATTTGTTAACGTCGAAGAATCCATATAAAGAAGGAAGTGTTTTTTATACGTTTTTACGAACCGAAGACCTCGTTTTATAAGCTTCGACCAATCTAGGAAATCAAATTATTTTCCAAAGAATGTTCAATCGCACTTTTTTTTAAATCTAAATCCAATTTCAATGGGGGATACATGCACTATTTTGTTTTGGCCGTCTAAACATTTAAGGCGTATTTTTCCGCCACATACTTCCAACTTCAAAAGTGATTGGGACATATTGTTCCAGCCTTAACTTAGGGTTCAATGGTGTGTCAACTGTTATGATTTCGAAGCTTTTGAATACCAAACTAGATGACGGAATTATTCGTCTGAAATGCCTTTTACCAACTGAAAGAAAGATACAGTAAAAAAAAAAAAAGCTTCGAACGTTTAGAGTGGTAGAGAACATATGTTTGACGCTATATTTTCTTCTAAATAAATATCATGCTTGATTCTTGCCAACAAGCTGCCAGTATGGTACGGCGTTTAGCGTAGTGCTCTTCCACGCAGTGGGCATGGGTTCAAATCCCGAGTAAAGCTTGGTCATTACGGTGTTGTTCCCTCATAGGGAACAATGCTGTCTCACCTAAATGACGCTCCTACAATAAGGTAGCCAACAACACTTACCGGTAAATTAATAAAGGCTATGTCAAACGACAAGTGCCTCCGCATTGGGAAAAAAATCTTGCCTACTGTAAATGGACCTGAAGTAATCCCAGATCTAATTGGAATTAAGTTGTCTAGATTTGCAATCATGAACTCTTAATTATTATATATGGAAGTGGCAAGTATTAAACTTGTTGAAATAGACTTCTTTGCCAAGACATACGATTTGCTGAAGTGAAGTCGATTTAGCCTTCTTTCGTCTGTTGCGGGTATTAAAAGTGAAGCATTTTCTCTCATACTTTTTAAGAGGGATTCTTTTTCATATGATATGGGCTTTTGTCATCTTGTGACGAAAGATGTCCTTAATGTCTTAACCCCTTCTGTACCAGTGGATCCACGTGTGGGTCCATGGCCTGGTCCTCTACAAACATCAATGCATCCACGTATGGATCCACAGGTGACACAACTGTAAATTAACTTTTTTATTTAACTTTTACATAAATCGATGTAGATATCGTTATATTTCTATATGTATCGATTTAGATATCGTTATATTTCTATGTGTATCGATTTAGATATCGTCATATTTTTATATGTATCGATTTAGATAGCGTTATATTTCTATGTGTATCGATTTCGATATCGTTATATTTCTATATGTATCGATTTAGATATTGATATATAAGAATTTTGGGATAAACAAAGACCCCAGATTTGTTTCATGATATTTTACCCCAGATTAGTAAAAGTACCGTAACATGGGGCTACTTGGACCCTAGGGGGTTACTTGGACCCAAACCGAAAAAGTGTTTTAAATTACACCTAAGTCTCTTGTAAATAAAATATCGGTATAATTCACATCTCTTCAACAGATAGGAGCATTAGCTAGGTCCCGAGGCACTTTACCACGTTCCCGCGCTTCCCACCTTTTTTCAGTTCAGGTTATGATGCTTTGTGATAAAAACACGAATTTTTGTGACCTTATAACTTCCACCTTCACTTCTTTACACCCTGCAGCCCCAGATTAGGTAAGGATAAATTTACATTTCAAATACAGTCTTTAAGAATATAACAATAGTTTTAGATAGATAGAGAATCAATTAACCCAGTAAAAATTATAAGTATTAACGAGTGTGTGTGCTTATAGCGGCCCAGTGCGGGTTTTATGTAATTAATTATTCAGCAGACTGTATCTCTTAATAATACAACAAATTTATTAGAAAAATGCGGAGTCGCTCAATTGCGATGCGAGGCCTATGACTGCCGAAGAAGCACTCTACAAAAAACGTGGTTACAGTCAGCGGAGACAGATGGCGCGTTGGTGGCGCCAACAGTGCTGATAAACTAAAAATGGGGTTACTTGGACCCAAGAAAAAAAGTGGGTCCAATTAACCCCTAGTCACATTTTTGATTAGACATTCTCAAATTTCACTGTAAAAATAATTAATATCATTACTTCATGTCGGGTTGCTTTTATTAAATGGTTAAACCCGTTCATGTGCATTTTTTCACAGACCTGATACAAAAATGCTCCGAAATTGCAAGAGGTCTCCTGGGAGCAGAATGTATGCGGATTTTACAGCTGAAAAATTAGAGGAATGTTTAAATGCTGTGAGGTCAGATGAAATGTCTCAACCCACAAGTGGGTTGAGAGATGCCTCAACCCACTTTAAAATTAGCAGGTCCACTATGAAAAGGAGGCTGAAGAATGGTTTATTGAACAAACCTGGACATCCAATCATATTTACTAATGAAGAAGAGTTGGCCTGTGCCAGTAATTTAGACAAAATTTGCGATTTTGTATTTCCCGTAGACGAACTGGACTTTCGATGTATTGTCAAGCCTTACGTTGCAATGCATGGAAGATCAGTGAAATGTTTTCAAAACAACCTCCTTGGGCGGGACGGGGTAAAATTAGTTTTGAAGATTCATTCACTGTTAACAATCAGATTTGCAAATAAAAAGGGGTTTGTTTTCTGTTTTAATGTAAAATAAATTTTTCATACATAAGCCTCTATTTTTATTTCAAGATCCTATGTGCTACTTGAGTCTACTAACTAATTTGAATTGTATATTTCATGTAAAATGTAGGTTGGGTTCCAGTAACCCCAATCAGCGGGTTACTTGAACCCAAATTTCAATAATTTATTACATATATATATAATTAAAATTTTTGCTTGTAAAAGACCTAAAATCCTGGAGAATCTTCAAATAAGTTGTTCAAACCAAGTTATCAGCACAAACATGTTTTATGGCTATCGTTGAGTAAGAAATGTAAAAAAATCTTCACTTTTTGGGTCCAAGTAACCCCATTCTACGGTACCAAAACTGTAAACTTTTTTATGTAGTTTTACATAAATCGATGTATATATCGTTATATTTCTATATGAATCAATTTATATACATATATACACATATATATATATATATATATATATATATATATATATATATATATATATATATATATATATATATATATATATATATATATATATTTATATATAGATAGATAGATAGATAGAGAGAGAGAGAGAGAGAGAGAGAGAGAGAGAGAGATTGATTTAAATATCGATACCTATGTCTCTTCTTTTGAATATGAATAAAAGAATCTCATTTATCTGAAAACTACTACTTGATATTTTGAATCGAACTGCACGGAAAACTGGTTTTGCATGTAATCTTCATATACATATGCTGGTACGGAAGGGGTTAAAAGTATGTATTATGTGAAAAATGACGATCTCTTGAATGAATAAGACATTTATCTTATTACACAGAGTTTCTGGTACAGAAACAGTTGGATTATTTCTTATATAGAGTTATGAGAACACAGCTAAAAAGAGTAGAAGTATAATATAAATTAGTAAAAATAACTCTTCCTTCCCCCTTCTTTTTTAAGCTAATGACAAAGGATTTTTTATGTGCATATTTCTATTAATTCATAATTGTCAGATAATTTGATGATGCTAAATTACTTTTTTCTCTGTTGAAAATTTTATGTGCTTCTAATTTCGTCCTTCCTAAAAGTCGAGCACCACTGTATCGATACCCGGCCAACGGCTTCGATCAAACATACCTCCCCATAACTAGAGGCTGGTATTATTTCAACCAAGCTCTCCCAGCGAGTAGAGAAAGTGTTTTTTTTAAACGACGTTTTAAAATTGTTTTAACCTTATTTAAACCTTATTTGAACCTTATTTAAACAGTTCGTTGAATGCAGTCATATCAAACTACGATAATTGTTAGTTTCTAGTTCGAACTGCCAATTTTCTACGGCTTACAATATCATTTAAGGATTATCCGTGTTTCAAGGTTTTTTGAGAACCGAGTGCAATAATTAGCACCAGGTGGCGTTCACGGTTACGGTTATAGGTACGGAAACTCGAAGTTTTCGAATGACAACTCCCACATTTTCCCGTCGCAAAATGCTCAGCGCATGCGAAAACCCTAAAGAGCGTTGGAACGGTACGTGTATCACAAAAATAAACGGACGCAATTATGCACGCAAAAAAACAGCTCTGCGAACTGCCTATGATGGCACCCACGTGGAAAATGTGTAATCCAAATAAAAGTTTTCTTTTTTCCGATCTGGTTTGTCATCAGTGATTGGTGCCTTGCCTCTGTCATATGCAAATTTCTTTAGAGCACCCCGATCGTGTTTTTGTTGGCCGGATTACAGTACCATTTAAGGATTATCCATGTTTCCCGGTTTTTTGAGCACCGAGAGCAATAATTAGCACACTTGTTTCTAAGTTTAGTTCATAACATCATCTTCGATTGCCACAGGACATACTTTTTTTTAAATTGAAAGAACCACAGGGAGTCGTCGGTTCAATTAATATGCCTTTCCTGCGAGATGTTTTGTCTGATTCCACAGTAATTTTATTACCTCCTTCAGATTATGTCTGACTTTTATGACAATGCTCTTTCCTAGTCTTTAATTTCTTAATAATTCCGTGTAAAATAAAATCATATTCATCATGTGACCTACCCTTCACATTGAAAAGCATAATCAATGTGATGGGTAGGTCAACTCTTAGCACATCAAGAAGCTGGGTTAGGTTTATTTTGCAACAGTAGCTGACGACACCTGGATGGTTACTCCTCAAACACTTGAATCGATGTCTATTTTTTTGTGGCAATTTTATTTCCTCCTTGAATTATTCCCTGTCTTTTTATGGTAATTTTATTTCCTCTCTGAATTATTTATTCTCTTATCTTTCAAGGTATTTTTCTTTCCTCCTTGAATTATTCTCTACCTTTTATGGTTATTTTATTTCCTTATTGCATTACTCTTTCTTGTATGGTAATTCCTTTAACCTGACTTTTAACTGCTATATAATTCCGCGCAAAATAAATTCCCTGTGTGTGGTATAAATTGGATGCGTGATAAATTTAAATGCTATGTTAATTTACATCTCTACTCATCATCTGTGTGAATCCGATATGATTCAAATCTATGCATTCTACAGGAAGGTGATATCTTCAATGGTGAACCAACTCTCTACTGTGAGTTCCATTCATAGATAATATGTACAAGGCTGTTCTTTTAGATCAGTGGTTCCCAACCGGTGGTCCGCGAGGACCACGAAAGTGGTCCGGTCCCACATTAAAAAAGGTTGCTAAATAAATGGGGATTTTGAAAACAATATTAATTGAACTATATGGGCGGAATATATCCGATGACTATCAGGTGTTGAATTAAAATTTCTTAAAAGTTTAACATAATTATTTAATTATTAGAATATGATACGTTAGAATCATATTCTAATGTAATCCTGTATCACTTAAGAAACCTGTATCACGTTAATCCTGTATCACTTTTGCCTGAGGGATATTCTATACCCCCATAACCCATCCGAAAGTGTTCCCTCCTTCAAGTCGGGGAGAAGTCGTGGTGTTCCGCACATGGTTCAATTTCTGGCTTAATGGTCCACAAACTTCTATGGGTTGGGAACCACTGATTTAGGTTATTGTAAAGTGAGATAAATTTGTAACAGAGTTTGATGAAGCTGCTTTTGTTATTTTTAAAGATCAAGAAATTTCTAAGGCTCTTTTAAGTATATATCAGTAATCGATTCAGTGATTTCTCAAGTGGTGAACAGATATTCCCGATTTCCTATCATGAGGTTTGACAATTACTTATGAAATCATGTTATGAGATGCATAACATTCTGCTAATATACTATGCGCAATCACGCAAAATAACAATGAATTCAAATTTATGTCATACAAAGCTTAAATTTATGCAGATTTTAAGCATTCTCTCATCATCGTTGTCAGTAATTAAACTGGAAAGACAAAATAACAATCGTAATTGGATCACGTGCATAAGAACTTTTTTTTTTTCTAAATGCGAAAGAATTTTTAAGAAGACTCGAATCTTAAATTATGCCAGCCATTAGCTAACGACTTTCTAAGAAGAAAAAAAGAAAAATTCTATTAAATATTCATTTTGTCCAAACTTTCTTTTTTGATTCATTTTTAACAAAGCTAATTATTATAATTTTTGAATAAAAATGAAAAGAATTTTAACATCGTTCTTTGTATAAATGTATGGATTAATCTTTATTCTTACTTTGGTATCTGTATTAATTTTGCTACATTTATCTTCCGCTCTTTCAGTGTCATCAGATAGTTCGCTCCATCGTGCCCTCAATCAGGTTCCAGATACTAAGCAAATTATCATTCATAAAAACTCATGTATTTCTAGAATTCATACGATGTGAATAAGAGTGCTGTATGGAACTAATTTCAATAATGTAGGTACCGTATTTTTCGGACACTAAGACGCGCTTTTTTCTTAAAAGAAAATCGACTTAAAATAAGGGTGCGTTTTATGGTTCGAAAATAACATAAAAATAAAATAAATATTTTATATATATATATATATATATATATACGAACTTCAAGGGACTAACTTCATAGAACGAACTTCAAGGGACCAAAAATTTTGTTCACTTTATCCGGTGGTTCGCTATATCCGAAAAGTTAAGAAAAATGCTAGTGTTCACAAAATATATAACTGATTAGTTGAAATGTGAATTCAATAATGATGTATAAAAAATGATAATATCTATTAAAATGATCATTAATGAATTAAATGGACTATAATCGATTGCATTAAACTGACACAGTACTAATTAAATTAAGTACAATAGGAAAATGGCCAAAATTTTCGTTCATTATATCCGTGAGTTCGTTATTTACCTGGTTCCCTATAACAGGATTCGACTGTATATATAAAAGTGTTTAATAAAGGCAGGTTAATTTAAGGGGCGAAAAAGGGAGGGTTTCAGAGAAAATTTGAGTTTTAAACGATAAACGCCATGATTATTCACAGTTAATAACGTAGCGCGGGAATGAGAACGAAGAATAGCGGGGTGAATTGCAACCCCGTCGCTGCAGCTGACGTAAAAAGCTATTTTTAGAGTCCCGACTAGGTTTCTCCCGGAAATATTGCAAACTTCAACAGAAGGAGAGTTTGAAAATGTTCTTTTGTAAGCTTAGTAGATTTACTTTAGGCGCTTTGGAAAGACAAAGAATAAGATTAGAGACATGTAGACTTTAAGAGCAGCAGGATATGTCCGTCACGAGACGAGACGATTCGCGATTGAGATGATTGGTGAGATACTTTGAAATTATTAAATAGACTTTTAGGCTTTAGGAATTGAATAATGAAACTTTAATATCGGAAACGGAGCTGAGACATTTATGTTGATTAAATAAAGATGATTAAGGACTGTTTATTTACACCTTGATCACGATGATTGCACCGATCCAGAATGACTGTACATGATTTGAAGTTTTACTTACACACACGCACGCACAAACAAACAAACAAACAACACAGACACACACACACACACATACACATATACACTGCTGGCCACTGTAAATGCAACACCCTAAAGGAAACATGCAAATAACATGAAATTTACAACATGCATTAGCGGAGGTGAGATATGCAAATGATTAGAATTTCAGCGCAGACTCACATCACGCACGCCTGTGGCCCCACTTCAAAGCGCTATTTAAGGCTTGGAGATTTTGACGTTCAAGTTCGGCAATTGTGTTTTTCTTGTGGTTTTTTCAAAAAAACGATCAATTATGCCTCGTCGAAAACAGCGATCATCTTTTGATCAAGTATCCGAGTTCGACAGAGGAAG